>LGRX02003783.1:0-40330 GCA_001247695.2 Cymbomonas tetramitiformis
TGCGGCTGAACAAGTCGCACAAGCGGAAGTTGCGCGAGAAGCTTGGGCGAAATTTTGGTTCGGACATTCAGCTGGGGGATATTTACCTCCCGCCCCCAGACTTGCCCACCGGCGAGTCCACCGATGACCGCCAGAAATTATCCTTGCTCGCGCACGGCCGCCCGTCGACTGGCGATGCAAGCCCGGATGCGATGAATCGGTATCCTGCCCGATGCTCTTATTCTGCCCGGCCCCTTTTCTCTGGGAGAGCACCTGAGAATGGCGCCGCCAAGCTCAAGGCGGGCACGTGCCGCACTGTGTGCATACCACAGAGCAGCTGGAGGCATACCTGACAGCCGCACCTCTCTGCACTTATCCATTTATCTCCAATGATTGCGCAATCCTCCAGCCAATCACCGAGGACCGCCATTGCCGGCGCGTGATCACGTCTCGTCATCGATGCGCCGCGTACCGCCCCGTAGGCATTTCCCCGGGGCTGCATTCCAGACTCCTTTGCTGGGCGCTGCGCTTTGGGAGTGCCCCCGGCAGGAAAGGGGAGGAGGAGAAAAAGAATCGGAAACTATTGTTCGAGTCGCGCCTGCGCATGTACCTCGGATTGATGTCCTTCATGTTGACGTTCATGCACCCGTCGGTATCGACCTTCATGTTCCAGGTGTGCCCATCGCTAGCTGCTGAGCGCGGCCCTCAACGGCCGCCAGGAACACGGATTTGGATCATGTGACTCTCTGTTCGCCTCTGAAGTTGGAAAAGTGCCCTGCAATGCGCCTGCCGGGATAACTTCAGTGAGCAAAGGGTGCGTTTGCTTGGTCTGCGCGCAGCTCTTCAACTGCGACAAGATCTTCTTTGACCAAGACGAAGCGCAATGGTGCGACCATGCCAGTGTGCCGAGGCGAGCCTGTCCGTGGTGGCCGACTGCTCACTGGGTGTGTACGAGGGATTGCGTGCAGGTGGCTGGCGATTGACCGCCGTCTTGAGTGCTTCACGGCGGTAGCCCGCTAATCCCTCCCGCCTCATATGGCGTTTCCCCCTCCGCGTTCGCCCTTTGCGACTCTGCCTCGCCCTGCCCTAGTGTCTTTCTGTGTCCCCCCGTTAGCTCAGTGGCATTGCCACGAGCCTCCAAGCCCCGAGCATGCTCCCGCCTGTCTGATCGCCTGCCTCAAGCGGGCCGCAGCGATCAAGGAGCTTCCCACAAGTTCCACACATTTCGGTGCGTTGGTGGTTCCCCGGTCTCAGCAAGACAATGCCATAGACGATGCCCGTCCCTCGGCACGTCAAGTCATGAATGGTTTCCACCGTTTGCCCATCTCAGCAGGCTCCATCGCCATAACACACAGTGGTTTTCCCGCACAGATATTCCATCTCCACGTCAGCTTCACCCGAGTGTGCGCCTCCATTCAAAGTGACCGTAGCGGTGGTGGGACGGCGGCGGCAGGAATGGTCCGGATATGCAAGCATGGCAACGCTGGTGATCTGTGTGTATGTCTTGGGCCTTCCACTTGGGATCTTCGTCTCAACATCGTACTTTGACAGGTATAAACAAGTGTGTACGACTGAGGACGGCACCGGGCCCATGATGTTTGTGAGCAAGGGCTCGCTTCAGATTCGTACCGAAGGTTACTTCGTCCACGACACAAAGGTACGGGCGGCCATCCTCCTTCAATGCTGAGCTGGGCGGTCATCCTCCTTCACATGCTGAGCTGGGCGGCCATCCTCCTTCACATACCAGCTGGGCGGCCATCACTCCTTCACATGCTGAGCTGGGGCGGCCATCGCTTCTTCCATGCTGAGCTGGGCGGCCAAGCCTCCTTCACATGCTGAGCTGGTCGGCCATCCTCCTTCACATGCTGAGCTGGGCGGCCATCCTCCTTCACATGCTGAGCTGGGCGGCCAGCCTCCTTCACATGCTGAGCTGGTCGGCCCATCCTCCTTCACATGCTGAGCTGTAGGCGGCCATCCTCCTTCACATGCTGAGCTGGGGGCGGCCATCCTCCTTCACATGCTGAGCTGGGCGGCCATTCTCCTTCACATGCTGAGCTGGGCGTATCCTCCTTCACATGCTGTGGTCGGCCATCCTCCTTCATGCTGAGCTGGGCGGCCATCCTCCTTCACATGCTGAGCTGGCGGCCATCCTCCTTCACATGCTGAGCTGGGCGACCATCCTCCTTCATGCTGAGCTGGGCGGCCATCCTCCTTCACATGCTGAGCTGGGCGGCCATCCTCCTTCATGCTGAGCTGGGCGGCCATCCTCCTTCACATGCTGAGCTGGGCGGCCATCCTCCTTCACATGCGGAGCTGGGTCACGAACTGCTATGTGCAAAGGGTTAGATGCATCCGTCTCTCCCCTGTCATCAGCCCTTAAATCGGGCCTCGAGTGTTTGAGGGTTCCCGGTGCCTGCCACAGCCCGCCACTCCCAAGCCCTGCCACAGCCCGCCACTCCCAAGCCCCTGCCACATCCGCCACTCCCAAGCCCACTGCCACAGCCCGCCACTCCCAAGCTCTGCCACAGCCCGCCACTCCCAAGCCCCTGCCACAGCCCGCCACTCCCAAGCCCTGCACCACAGCCCGCTACTCCCAAGCCCTGCCACAGCCCGCACTCCCAAGCCCTGCCACAGCCCGCCACTCCCAAGCCCTGCCCACGTCCACCACGTCCCCATCTTGCTAAGGCCAATTAAGGCACTATTCGTATGCACACCACTCATGCTCTGATACCCATCTCCACATCCTTACGCAGGTGTACCCTTGCTTTCATCCTTACTACCACAAGCCCGTGGTGGAGAACATGGTATCTCGACTGGACAACCACGCTGTGCAGACATTTCTTGGAGGCTTCATCGCGCCCTTCCACCGTCAGTGGTTCTGGTTCTCTGCGCACGAGATGAACGTATGCCCACTGTCTGAGCAGGCTAATTCGGGGCCATCTCGCGCCAACGACGTTTGGCGGCTAGTTGGAGCCATTATTAACAGTTGCCAATCTGCACTGGCATGCAGCGCTCACGTTTTGGGCTCTGCTGCCCTCTCAATCTCAATTTCACACTATTGTGCCCCAGTCATGCGTTCAGGCTCTGCTGCCCTCAATCTCAATTTCACTATTGTGCTGATCATGCGTTCGGGGCTCTGCTGCCCTCTCAATCTCAATTTCACACTATTGTGCCCCAGTCATGCGTTCAGGCTCTGCTGCCCTCTCAATCTCAATTTCACACTATTGTGCCCCAGTCATGCGTTCAGGCTCTGCTGCCCTCTCAATCTGAATCTCAAATCATTTACACGGGTGTATACCATCGGCAATCTTGGTCGTCGTGATCTTCTCAAACTTATTTTCACACTATCGTATATTGCTGTCGAGCAAAAGATCGTTCTCTGATGGCCCTGCTTCGCCCTTACCAGGTGCGCATGCTGCAGAGCAGCTTCATCATTCTCGTGCAGATGGTGGACGAGCGCGGCCAGTATGACCTATTTTTTGGCGCCACGGTGGCAGTCCTGGCGCTCACCATCCACTGCTTCGCCCTGCCTTACGTTGACCGCTTCAGCAACAATTGCCAGCAACTCTGCCACACCAGCAACGCACTTATCCTCATCATGTTTATAGCCGTGCGCACTATGGACGATACTACTGCTACCCAGGTGAACAGGCTCCGTCACATCCTGGCCTTTATCTCAGTATCGGCTTCGTTACATGGCTTCGATCTGATAAATGTAAACCTAGTGCAGCCGACTTCATTTCTGTAGCAGTCTAATGGCTTGCATACTGGCTGTTGAAGAATCCGGTCCTTGGGAAGGTTGTGTACGTGGCTATTTTCCGCAAGGTACTTGTCAAGGTTGTGTACGTGGCGATTTTCCGCAAGGTACTTGGCAAGGTTGTGTACGTGGCAATTTTCCGCAAGGTACTTGTCAAGGTTGTGTACGTGGCAATTTTCCGCAAGGTACTTGGCAAGGTTGTGTACGTGGCTATTTTCCGCAAGGTACTTGTCAAGGTTGTGTACGTGGCGATTTTCCGCAAGGTACTTGGCAAGGTTGTGTACGTGGCAATTTTCCGCAAGGTACTTGTCAAGGTTGTGTACGTGGCAATTTTCCGCAAGGTACTTGGCAAAGCAGATCCTCTTTTCAGGGCGTGGCTTTTTGAGCCCCCTTGGCATGAACACATATTGCAGCTATGCAAGGCTCTGCAGTGGCAGTCTGGTGGATAGGGTGCTGGCTATGAAGGAAATCAGTCCAAGGATAGGCACACACACGACGCGGCTCGGGGGAGACGGGGCCCCGGGTGGAGGCAGCGCGTCATGGCAGAGTCATTGTAGAACCGGTACGCAGGGCACCGTTATCCGGCATCGCCACAAGCGCTCAGTGCGAAGGTTGCGGCGTGATGGGGCGAGTGTTGCAGCGTGATGGGGCGAAGGTTGCGGCGTGATGGGGCGAGAGTTGGGCGTGTTGGGGGCGGTGTTGCGGCGTGATGGGGCGAGTGTTGCGGCATGATGGGGCGAGGGTTGCGGCTCGGGGGCTGCAAAGGAGAAGGCTGGGGTGCAAGTTGCCATTCTCAGACCCTAAGAAACCCGCTCCAGGGCGCCCGGCAAACGTTGTGTGGGTGGGTGCTTCACGCGGCATTCGGGCCGCCAGGGAGTGAGGTGGCAGCTCCGAGGGAGGTGGAGGCGGTTGTGTGCTGGCTCGGGCAGCTGGAAGGAAAGGTAAAAGTAAGTCGGCTTTGTCGGGATGGCCACGTGAGTGGATGGAGCAGCCGCAGAAGTTCTCAGGGGGCTCGGTCAGGCATGCGGGGGCTCAGTCAGGCATGCCGGGGCTCGGTCAGGTATGCGGGGGTCGGTCAGGCATGCGCGGCGGCGGGCTCAGGCATGCGGGGCTCGGTCAGGCATGCGGGGGCTCGGTCAGGCATGCGCTCGGTCAAGGATGCGGGGGCACGGTCAGGCATGCGGCCTGGCGGCATGGTCAGGCATGCGGGGCTCAGTCCAGGCATGCGGGGCTCAGTCAGGCAGGGGGCTCGGCAGGCATCGGGGGGGTCCAGGCATGCGGGGTCGGTCAGGCATGCGGGGGGCTCGGTCAGGCATGCGGGGGCCGGGGCAGCGGGGGCGGTCAGGCATGCGGGGCTCGGTCAGGCATGCGGGGGCTCAGTCAGCCATGCGGGGGCTCAGTCAGCCATGCGGGGGCTCAGTCGCCACGAAGCTCTACATATTCCATATAAATGTACCGATGTGTGTTCTAACTCGTTTGATCCCCAGTGTGGATTTATAGTAGTGCAGCCGTATCGAATCTCTGAGACGGTCTGCTCGCTAACTGACTTGCGCAGTCGCTAAAGAAATCGCCATAAGAAGCACATATCCAGTTTATCATTCTCAGCCCCTTGTAATATAGAATAACGGCCGTTTCGTGGGTGGGCCAGCTCTCTTGAGACCAGGCTCTAGGGCAAGCGGGGAGCAGGGTGGTGGTCCTGAGCGTAGGCTTGGTGGTGGGGGAGAGGGCTCGAGCGGCTCAAGGGGCAGAGATGAACCGGTTCCAGAGACACGCCAGCAGTGCGTCGGCAATGCAGTTGCAGAGGCGCTCAGGTGGCTCAGTGAGGCTTAGGGGGTCTCATTCTCCACTAGTGAGCTCCAGAAAATTCGGATGATTGTCCCGAAGTGTGTGCTGAATCTTTTGATCCCCGGCGTGGGTACATAGTGCAGTCTCCGGTGGCTACGGGGTGCCAAAGGAGTCGCAAGGATAAGCACACACACACACCAGACTTTTAGGGTTTTAGATGGTAGAGGTGGACCGGCTTCAGTGGCTCAGCTTCAGTGCACTCGGGTGGCACAGTGAGGCGCAGGGGGTCCCCCTCTCCAGTAGTGAGCTCCGGAAACTCCGCATGGATGTCCCGAAGGATGTACTGAATCCTTTGATCTCCGGTGTGGTTACGTAGTGCAGCTGACCTTCTGTGGCTACGTGGTGCGAAAAGGAATCGGTCCAAGTAGAAGCCGCACTGTGTATAGGAAGTGCAAGAGTGGCTGGCGGGCGCGCGGTTGGCGGCGTTGCTAGAGGATGGCCTCGTCCGCCCCACTGTATGCGGGGAGGTTCTCCGTAAGCTTGTGGAGAGGATCGCATGCAAGCAGCATGCAAAAACCTGTAGGTGCTGGTTTTGTGGGAGGCGGTGACCGGCAGGATGGTAAGCACGGTGGGCTGCGGACGGCTCAGATTGGGGTGGCAGTCAAAGGAGGAGCGGATCTGCGAGTCCACACTGTACAGGCGGCCCTAGACCGGCACCCGGAGTGGGTCTGTGTCAACGCGGATGCCAAGAATGCCTTCAATGCAGCGCACCGTGAGGCGATGTTTGAGGCTATCAAGCAAGGTTGAGGCGAACCTTGGATTTGGATTGGAGAACGCTAATGGCTCGGTGATGCGGTATGTCAAGTCAACTGAGGGCACACAGCAGGGGGACCCCTTGGGACCGCTTTACCTTGCCGCTCCGCTGCAGGCAATGCTGGAGCAGGTTCAGGAGGGGCACCCGAATGCGATCATCTCTCCCACATGGACGACGCTTTCTATATGGGTCCTCCAATTGCAACAGCGCTTCCATATGATACTTATATGGAGGAGGAAACAACGATTGGCCTTGACATTCAGCCAATGAGGTTGCTCGCCCGAGGGGGATACCAGCTGGTTCGTAGATGGGATGCCGGGTGCGCTGGGAGAGTTAGACTTCATTGACGTCTTGGGAGTGCCGGTGTAGAAGGCTGATGCGGTCACAGCGGAAATGCTGAGGAGGTGGAGGACTTGCGTACCACTTTGCCCATCTTGAACAAGCTCGGGCACGCGCGGGCTCACAGGCTCCTGCTTCGCTTCTGTGCCCACCCGAGGCTGGGGTTCTGGTGGCTGGGTGTGCCGCCGGAGATGATGCGGGAGGCAGCGGAGGAGGATGCAGGAGGCATTGTGGGATCTGCTGCCTGGGAGTGGATTAGCCTGGCATTCCCTCGAGTTTGCCACCCTGCCTCTCACATGGGATGGGCCTGACCAAGGTGGCAAGAGTGAGCAGCGCGGCCTGGCTGGGTGGGTTTGCGCATATCTGAGAGGACATGTGGGAGCTTTTTCTGGCGTTGATTGACATTGGGAGCCGAGGATCTTAGGGCTGGGAGCGACTTTCCGTATGTCCAGCCCTTGCAAGTGGCCATGCAGGAGGTGTCGGAAGCGACTGGGGATGATAGAGGAGGCGAGGGGAGCAAATGAGTATTTGCCAGGGGCAGTGGGGGAAACTGGTACCCTTTCGTTCACCGCAAGCAGAGGGTGCTGTTCGAAGTGGCCAAGTCCGCCTACCCGTCGGCGTCGCCCTTGCGCGATGAACTTTGGCGTCGCCATTTCCACGAGGATTTCGCGGGCCACCTGACCCACTCGCCGAACCATTTCCCGGACACGTGGCAATACTGGAGGCAGAGTGGCTTGGTCAGCATGCAGTGTTTGATGTGGCCACGGCCGATGGCGGATGCGTACCGGTTGATGGCCCCATGGCGGCAGCAAGGAGTGTGGAGGGAAGCAAGATGGCAAGCAAGAAACCAAGACACCGCGGCGCTTGAGTGAGCGGCGATTCATGGCGGGAGAATGCTCGAGGGGGAGAGGAGGTGGGTTGCTATGGGGAGAACGAGAACGAGGAGGAGGCTTCGCTTGGCAGTTGCATGGGATGGAAGAAGAAGTGAACCCATCAACTCACATTCACGCTTGCGCGGGCGGTCGCCAAGCTGTTTATCCGACGGCGCGTGGAGAGCGGTGTCTGGCTAAGGGTGGTTGGCTCTCATGGATAGGGCCTAGGCCTCTCATTGGATAGGCGAACGAGGAGATGGACTTTGCGACACAGGCCGACCAGGATGGACAGTTTCCTGGGAGGCATGGGAGTGGGGCGCGGGGCCAGACTCGGCCCCAATCCGGGCAGGGGAGGATGGCAGTGGCGGGGTTTTAGGTCCGGGGGAATGGGAATGGGTGGAGGTGCCGGACCTGGCTCAGTCCTAGTCCAGGCACGCAGAGGTGTAGGAGGGCGGTTCAGTGTCGACAACGGAGCCAGACCATCTCCGTCATATCCTGGCATCTTCTGGTTGAATTTGAACTGGGATGGAAAGGGAAAAGCAATGGAGACTTGCCGCACCTGTGGTACCAGGACAAAGCCTTGAGACTGGACTTAACTGTCGCCGGAACACCTCTGCTGCCCAATCATTGTTCAGGAAAGCGGTGCCTAAGGAAGACGATCCCTCCGTGGCATGCCAGTCTCCGGTGGCACGCGCGGTGCTCATTGGGGGTCCACTGATTTGCAGTAGGCCGAGAGGACAAGATGATCAAGGGGAGGCACACGGCATGGCCTGTGAGTAGTCATGCCACGTATGATTCTTCGCCCATGGCCTGTGAGTAGTCATGTCACGTATGATTCTTCGCCCATGGCCTGTGAGTAGTCATTTCACGTATGATTCTTCGCCCATGGCCTGTGAGTAGTCATTTCACGTATGATTCTTCGCCCATGGCCTGTGAGTGCCCAACAAATGGAGATGCACAACCGATGATGGGTTCTACTAAGCAAAACACATCATGAGTGAGTGTCCCCATTTGTTGAGCAGTCACTCATGATGTGTTTGTTCCTCGGGACGGCTTTTGAAGGCGAAAGGATTTCCGGAGATGACGCCTCCGGAACGCAGGGCGCAGCTCCCCGCTTCCCGATTCCCTCTCCTTGCATGGGGAGCGAGAAACAAACGCGGTGACCACATTTGAACAGTACGGTTGGCGTTGGTGATTAAGCCACTTCGATGCGCTTTCGCTTGCCAGGCCGAGGGTGGGGGGCTACCCGTGGGAGCAAGAGGGAGACACGTGTCAAAACACAGGGTTGTAGGACAGGGCGAGGCAGGTGGGGATAGGGTGGATCAGTTCGGTTGGTGGGTTTTGTTGCGTTCACGTCGTTTGGAGCAGTTATTGTGGCGAAGGCGCGAGGTGGTAGACGAGGGAGTTGTACAGGTGGTCGGGCCGCAATAATGGGAGGGAGGAGGGAGAAACACCATTCATTTTATCTGGGCTCATATTGGTGTGGTCATTGTGGGCGGGAGAGAATGGACGGTACTCCCGGGACGCTCCTGGCCACGGAGAGACCGGGGGCGCCGCAGTGTGGATGAGAGGGGCTGCCGGGGCGGGCAGGGAGGTCCTGCAGGGAAAGTATTTGCATTACAACTCTATTTGCATTACAACTCTATTATGGCAATCGAAAGTCCAAGAGAGAGTCCGAAGGGAAATATTGGGGGCGGAGTCAGCAGAGTGGACCGGGCAGGGCCGTCGAGGTGGCCAGAGGGAACGAAGGAGGGAACGTGGGGAGCAGGAGCAGGGCTGGTCTGTGGGGGGGTTGAATTGTAGCTCTGGAGGTTGGTGGAGGAGGAGGAGGAGGGAAGTTGCTTTACAATCTGTGTAACTTTTTTTTCATCCATTTCCGTTTTTTCCAGTTTTATTTTTTCCTCGTTTTCCTGCCGGAAATGCCAAAATGAAGAAAAAAAGAAGGAAAACTGCAATCTCATGGCTATCCTGAATCTTCACATCATTCTCCTTAGCACTTTTGGTTGGACGCTGATTCCCAGCTTTGCACCTCGGGGCTCATCATCCGCTCCTTGCATCCCTGGTGAAAGACCATCTTGAGCACTCGCTGCATATATTGCAACTTTCGTGCATCTGGCTATCGGCAACAATTTTCAAAAAGATTTTTGCTCTCTATTGGATCAAAACATCCAATAGAGAGCAACTATCCAAAGTTATGCAAATCTTAGGAGTCCTGTTCACCCGGGTGATTTCGGTGCCTGTGTAAACGCATGTCATGTCATTTCATGTCATGAACCCCACTGGCGGACTGAAGGGGCCCATACCTTGTACTTCCAGTAGTGGTGGTTGGTGAACGTCGATAAACTACAAGCAATATGTGGAATGCTTTTATCCTCCAAGCATTCTAAAACGGCAGCGTTCTGCAATGCGCATTCTTTGGATGGTTTTGAGATCTGTCAAAACAGGAATCGCACATCGCACACACGCACACACGCACACACACACATTTGTGTGTGTCCCGAAGTGTGTGCTGAATCCTTTGATCCCCGGCGTGGGTACATAGTGCAGTCTTCTGTGGCTACGGGGTGCCAAAGGAGTCGCAAGGATAAGCATACACACACATTTGGTGGTGGAGAGATGGCTCAAGCAGCTCGGGGGGCAGAGGTGAACCGGCTCCAGAGACACGGCAGCAGCGCGCCGGCGGTGCAGGTGCAGAGGGGCTCAGGTGGCTCAGTAAGGCTTAGGGCGTCCCGTTCTTCACTAGTGAGCTCTGGAGAATCTGGATCAGTGTCCTGAAGTGTGTGCTGAATCCTTTGATCCCTGGTGAGGGTACATAGTGCAGCCGATCCGCTATGGTTATGCGATGCCAAAGGAATCGGTCCAAGGATAATCCACATACACACGGAGAATCCGGATAAGTGTTCGAAGTGTGTGCTCAATCCTTTGATGGCCTGCTTGGGTACATAGTGCAGCCGGTCTTCTGTGGCTACAGGGTGCCAAAGGAGTCGGTCCAAGGATAAGCACCCCGGCGTGGTACATAGTGCAGCCACTCTTCTGTGGCTACGGGTGCCAAAGGAGTCGGTCCAAGGAAAGGCGCACACCCACGGGGGACTGGTGGGGGCGGGTATTGAGGGAGGTGTGGGTGGAAGGGTGGTGGGTGGAGTTGGCACATGCCGGGGGGCCCTCAAAGCCCGGGGGCCCATCCCGGCAGCGATGACCATTTGCAACAGGTTGCACGGCACCTTACGGCGTCTCATCAGCTTCCGTACCCACGGGGCGAGGTTGCTGGCCGTGCTGGAACGAACACTGATGAACGGTTTCCGGGAAGGCAACGACCGTTGGTGAACTTGGGCCACCGGGAGGGCTTGGGGCACGCAGGCATCTGTGGGAATGGGACCCCAGGTAGGAACAGTGCAGAACGATAGTTGCAGTACAAATGTGGAGGGCATAACTCAGGACCACAGCGTACTCACAGGATGTCCAGCGCAAGGGCTTCAGTCCCTTGCAGTTGGTGTTGGGGGCAGGGAGTTGCAAGCGTAGATGGGGGGCGGACATGCAAGGTCAGAAGGAAGCAATTCAGTTGATATCATTCAGGCCCTTGGGACGACCCTTTGGAACACTGGACGTGTGGTGGGTGGACAAGCCCTCTTGAGACCACGCTTTGGGGCAGGCAGGGAGCAGGGTGATGGTTCTGAGCGCAGGCTGGGTGGTGGGGACATGGCTCGGGCAGCTCAGGGGGTAGAGATGAGCGGGCTTCAGAGGCATAGCGCTAGTTGTGTGGCCCAGTGAGGCTTAGGAGGTCCCATTCTCCACTCGTGCGCTCCGGAAAATCCGGATGGGTGTCCCGAAGTGTGTGCTGAATCAATGTATTGATCCCTAGTGTGAGTACATAGTGCAGCCGAGATTCTGCGGCTGAATGGTGCCAAAGGAATCGATCGAAGGATGAGTCGCACACACTTGGAGACACGCACGCGCACATGTGTATTAATATATAGTTTGGACTCCTTGCGGATATTGTTATGATGCAAAGATCTGTGCGTCAACAGCTTACAAGACAAGGTATATTTGTGATACAGTGTTGGAAGGTGCTAGCCGCAGAAATATGTGTTAATTTGGCTCAATGAGATGTTGTGAAGTTGAGGCTGGTGTGCCGTACACAGGTGTTCGGTGTTGTGATGGTGACCATCGTTGTTGTCTTACTCGGTGGCATGGTGTATGTCATCATTAAAGGATATTTGGGAACTGCGAAGAAGATTGTGTCCCACCGCCCCCATTTTGGTCCCATAAAGTCTCTCCGTGGGTTGCACATCTACTTAGCATTCTACATGGGCGACTTTTTAAATCGCGTTCGATTCACATTAGACCGGCAAAACTCAAGCAAAGTGGATGCGCCTGCTCCCGCTCATGTTGAGATGCGATCCACAAAAGCTGGTTCGACTGTTATAGCACACACCCCTCCTCGGCGCAGCGCAGAGACGGCGACGTGAGGAACTATTTATGATGCTTACAACACCATTATTTTTTAATTTACACCATTATTTTAATTTGTAATTTGGGTAAGCTTCCTTTACGGAGACAATTACAGCTGAGGAATATAACCAAATGAAGGAAGCGTTGCTTTACTGGCCCGCAAATTCCTTAAGACACCGCCTCTACCGCTGTTGTAGAGTGAGCTTCTTTTGTTGGTAAAATGCACGGGGATCTTAGCACTTAGGAAAGGCATAAAGCACAATACCGTGGCTTATGTCAACACTGAGAAGAAGGAGATGCTGTCGGCGTATGTGTGTGCGTGTGTGTGTTTATCCATGCTGCCTTGCATCTGGGTTGGGAATATGTATGAGTTTGTGGTATCTTGTCACGGCCCCGCCCTGCTCTTGATTTGCTTTTCACATCCACTGGGATGATGATGGGCTGGCTTTTGTTGGCCGATCTCATGCCGTTCAGTGTGTGTGTTTATCCTTGTACCGACTCCTGTGGCACCCCGTAGCCGCAGAAGACCGACTGCACATGTGTGCGTGCGTGTGTGTGTGTGTATCGCTGGGCTTGAGCACCGTGGAATATTTCCATGACGGACCTGTGGTACAAAGCTAGATGAGCTCCCAGCTGCCCCACATTTTCGGCTGTGTTTCGTGTTTGTGATGGGTTCGCTTTGCGCTTGGTTTGGGATGTGTCGAAGCGAGTGGTATCTTGCCACGGCCCCGCCGCCCTGTTTCTGAATGCTTCTCGCTCCACCGGGATGATGGTAGGCTGGCTTTTGTCGGCGGATCTCATGCCGTCCAGTGTGTGTATTGTTGGCGGGCTGGTGATCATTTGTCACGGTATGCCGTCCGGGATACTGGCACCTCGTTGTGAACGGGGACGGCCGCTGGAGAGATGTGGATGCAGGGAGGTTGGTGTTTATGTGGTACCTTCATCTGCTGTCGGGCACTGCCTGTTAGGGAGCGGCGTGGATTTGTCTGGCGCTGGCTCCCTTTCGTGTAAAGTGCTTCATAGTCATTACACGCGCCGGGGAAGTCGTGTTCAAAGACCCAAATATGAGGTACTAGCACCTCGTTGTGAACGGGGGCGACCGCCGGTTGGAAGTGGTTGTTGGGCGGATGCGGTTGTCCCTGTGGTGACTTTCTGGCGGGCACTGCCTCTTGGAGAGCATGGTAGATTCGTCTGCATTTGCTGCAAGGAGAGGCAGAAGGCGGCGATTTCCACGTTCTGTGGCTCCCCTTTATTATGCGGGGAGCACTGTTGTGCCCGCTTTTGTTCGTTTCGTTCACTAGATACCGGCACTTAGGTGTCCCTATGTTTGGATTTTTGCCATGAGACGTGCATGCCGACGACAGATGGCATTTTTGGGGGGTGCCCAGAGCAAGTAGGGGAGACCTTGGTGAAGCGTTCACCGCAGCTGGGGATCGCCTGTTTGGTTTGGATCCGTTAACTTATTGCATGGTCTCGAGCAGCGGAGTGGGATATTTCCATGACGGACCTGCGGTGCAAAGCAGCTGGATGAGCTCCCAGCTACCCCACAGTTTCGGATGTGTTTCGTGTTTGTTATGGGTCACTTTGATCTGCGCTTGGTTTGGGATGTGTCGAAGTGAATGGTATATTGTCACGGACACGCCCTGTTCCACCTGAATGGTGGATGCTTCTAACTTCACTGGGATGATGGTGGGCTGGCTTTTGTCGGCGGATATCATGCCGTTCCGTGTGTGTGTGTGTGTGTGTGTGTGGGTGTGTGTGTTGGCTATGGGTAGTATAGGCAACGCACATTTATTTAGATGCAATATTATATAAAAACAACATCATGTCACACCAACCTGGTTTATATGCGACGGCTCTAGGTTTACCAATCGGTAAGAATACAAGTCAACAACCTATGTGCATACTACAAATGAGCGGTGCTCGTAGTCCTTTTATGCAGCAACTGCCATGTAAAACTATAAACGATATTACTCAACCACCCGCAAAAATAAGGTAAATTCCACCAACGTCATTGGCTCTTTTTCGGAACACCCCTTAAACACTCCGTTACCGCCCATCGCTGGCACTTTTTTATTGATTTTATTATTGTATATTAATATACATATATACACACATCAATGTCTAGTTTTGGTAAAAATGCAATATTTAAAACGATTCAGTGTCAATCATTAGGCTCTGTGAGCAACCCCTTGGAAAGAATGCACATGGCAAGCGACATTAAATATCAAAATGACATCAAGTTCATCGATACAAAAGACCCTACAAACGAACGCGAGCAAATGTCATTGTTAACTGATGGCTCGTTAAAAATCCATTCAGGCATTGCTATCAATGATTTTGTGCTAAACAATCCAATCTCTACCACTAATTTTGAACTGAAATTTGATGACACTGATCAAATTTTTGTCATAACGTCAAAAGAACCAACGGGCGATATAGATAGGTTGTCTATAGGGGGAGATGGGACATCGGAGCTAAATATGAGTCACCTTACAATGAACCTCGATGGTTCGGGTGTGCTATGCCACGGAAATTTTGTGGTAGGTGCGGGGTACACATTAAGTGGTGATGGTTCAGGATTAGTTAATGTTCCAGGGGGAGGTGGCGGCGATGCGCAAGATTTGAATGGCGTGTGTCAATTGGGTTCTACCACGACTGCAGATATAACGGCAAATGCTTGTGCAGGAGATGGCTCGGCACTTACCAATCTGGCTTCGCTACCTGACACGTCCACATTTCAAGACGTGACCACTCGTGGTGCCGTCACAACCGATTCTATTTCAGCCGCAGCCTTTGTTGGCGATGGCTCGGGACTCACCAATTTACCCTCCCAACCAGATACGTCAACTCTTCAAGACGTAACTACTCGTGGTGCTGTCACAACCGATTCCATTTCTGCCGCAGCTTTTGTTGGCGATAGCTCAGCACTTACCAACTTACCCTCGCAACCCGATATGTCCACTCTTCAGGACGTGACCGCTCGTGGTGCAACTAGCACAGTTTCTGATATGGCATTTAGCGGTTCGGGCGATTTTACAATATTGCAAGATAACATAAAAGGAACAAACGTTCGGGTGGAATCGGGTTCAGGAGGGCTTGGCAAAATTAGCATAGGAGAAAACACTTAAGGTTTTACAAACTGCGATTACATAGGTCAGCGCTCAATTGCTATCGGGCGCAATACAATGAGTACAAACTCTACCACAAGTGAAGACACGATTGTTATAGGTTCAGGTGCATGTTATAATACAGCACCGTCGTTTTCGGTCGCAATCGGCGATGATGCATGCAATTATAATGGCGCTTCGGTGAACAACGGTGTAGCTATAGGAAGAGAAAGTGGTGCATATTCTGCGGGAAACAATTGCATATTTTTAGGTAGTTATGTTGGGTTCAATACCAATAGGCAAAGTGAAAACGTTTCTAACAGAATAATCATTAAGGGCACAGGCACCGCTTTGGACCAAATCAACCCCAACTCGTCTACGGTTAAACCAATACGTGCTTCACCCGATTTAGCAGCCGAAACGTTACAACTATACTACGATGCATTAACACTTAAAAGACATGTAGCCAAAATCAGTATGAATGTCAGCTATTGCACATGTCTTCACGTTTATGAGCACCAAATGCATGTTTGGCAATTTGATGAGGCATATGGTATCTCCATTGACTAGACACGTCCCCGGACCCATCTCAACGCCCGCTAAGCGTTTTAGCTCAAAATTGCACCCATGGCATCGGCTCAAAGGGAAGCGATTTCTCTGGAACTGCAAATTATATCACATTATATTCTAATGGACGTTTTGGGCACCCAATAAACGCAATGTTATACATTTCAAGTATTTACAAGGCCAACCCCGGTACTTGAACACAATATGCCGGTTCAGGCCGGCGTACATGTCATATTACCGGAAATCGCCGGTTTAGCCGGATATAGCCGGCATGCACCGATAAATAACCATACGTGCCGGTAATTGTGCGGTAAGTGTTGGCGAATTGTATGTAGTTTAATGTGCAAGAAGTATCAACCCGACACGACAAGTAAAATGAAAGTTGTGCCAATTTTAGTGAAATTCGGTATTTGCGTTCTGAATATCAGCTAATCAGTATGAGTTCCTGTCTTTTAAGTGTTAAGTGGAGAAATACGAAGCGGGGCAGTCGCTTCTAGTAGTGTGGGTTCCCTTGCACAAGTTATTGCAGTCGGTAGCAGTGGTTGTAATATTAACCTTGCTGGAGATTTAGACGCAACAAGCGTCATCCTTACAAACAGTTCAAACTTCAGTTACACACCCCAACTGCATCAATCACCACAACAGGAATACCGTTAACAACTCTTTCTAGCTCATATATATCGTCCCACACACGGGTGAAGTATATACGTTTGAAAATGCCACAGGAGGAACAATTGTAGCAGGCGACATTGTTCAATTTGATGACAACTCTACAGATGTGAACGGGGTTAAAATATTTTCTGCATCTGCAACGCAAGCAAATCAAAATTGCTCACCGATAGGAATATGTGTTCAAAATAGCACCACTGGTAACTCGTGTTTTGTATGTACAAGATGTTTTACAACGGTCAAGGCGTTAGGTGGATCTTATGTCAAAGGCCAACTACTAAAATGCACTACAAACGGACAAGTAGATTCTAGCCAAGGAGCAACTAATAATAGTACCATTGGTACGGCAATGGAGACAAACGTTATAGCAACAGCAGGGCCTGGCTTGCTTGTATGGCTCAATCCCAATTATAACACATAACGTGCGTTACACTCTAGTGGTGGTGATATAAAGAATAAATCTACTCTTTGCTTATATTTTTGTTGTGTATATAATAATAACATGGCTTCTTTTGGAAAGGATTTAGTTTGCAAACATTTACAATGCACGACGTTTAATGGCGGGGTACCTCCAACGAGTGGCGGTGGTGGTGATAGTTTGTGGGCAATACAAACAGATACATTACAACCAACAACAAACAAACCAGTCTTTTGGGGTCAGGTTTTACAAACTACGAATGACATTATTACTTCTAGCAAAATAGAAATCGGTCCCACTAGTTTGGCAACGGGGGTGCTTCGTTCATTGCAATGGACAAATGCGCGTAAAAGCTGTGGATGATGTAAACAAGCCAGCCATTCAATGCCTCACAGATTCGGTTACTAATCTCAGCGCTATAATTCTTTCATATCAAAACATAGCAAATCCGTCGGCAGGTATAACTCAAACGTTGCCTATGCTGATGCGAGTCGACGGTCGTTGGTTTTGTCAACAACTTTCAGTAGAGAATGATAACGACGACGCAACTAATAAATATATACGTGCACATAACAATCCTTTAAGAAGTGCTGGGAGCGCTTCAGTTGCCAAAAATATGTATATAGGGTAAGGTGTGTCTGTAAATCCCGCAGAAATGCCTGTAGGTGAAGATGCCGTTGGGCACTTCTATATGGAATCTGGTTCTGACAATACGGTAAAATTCAAAAGGCTTAATTGGCAATTGCATGTTTTTAAAAGTAATTTAGACGCAAGATGAGAAGAGAATCTATTTTGGGGGGGGATTTGTCCATAATCTGTTATATCCTAAAGATAATACGATATTATGGACATTTCCCCCCTTTTTGCGTTTAGTAGTCTACATCTCAAACTTTTACGTAGAGTTTCAGTAGTAAGTGTACGACTACGGTGCTCCCGACTCCAACCATTTTACAATGCTATACCTCACTCTCGAGGCGCTTGCGCCTCTGGGCGTAGTGAGTGTGGGACGGAGGGACACCGTAGTCGTACACTTACTACTAATGTATCAAGGATCGGAGTTGCCTGTCGGCTTAGCTTGTTGGGCGATTGATTGCAAACTGAGAGGCCTGCCGCCTGTGAACGTTCGTCTTACTGGTCCTAGCTGTCCGCAAGTGGTCAAACCACAATCAACGAAGAAACATCGGAAAGAAAGATCCCCAACTCAGCTACAGTAATCACGCACCTTTACGAAAACAGAAGATTCCAGGTCAGCCAGCTTTTCTCATCGAGTTGGGTCCCCCCCCGCCGCCGGGCTGGCCTATGAGAACGCTACGGATAGTGGACCCCGATCTCGTAAGCCAGCCAGCGAATTCCATAACCATCCACGTGGATACCTTCCCTAGTCAGCCCGTTCTCTTAAGGTGTTCATTTTTCGAGAAAATGGACCCTGAGAGCCGTGCGCAGCTTAAAGAATCAAAGCAAGATTTTGATGACGACATTATATCTGAAACAGACTATCAGGAACTTAAAGGCATGTTATCTTAATAGAGTTTTGTGCAAAATATAATCATGAAAAACCATCAAATATACCATATTTGCCAATTTTCCCAGCAAAATTTTCTTATTTTAAGAAATGCCTCTCCAGCTAGGCAGCCAGCGGCCATTTTCCTTATTTCAAGCCATCTCATAAGTCGGAAATCCAGCCAGCTTTTCTCATCGAGTTGGGCACCCCCCCCCTGCTGAAACGCTGGTTGTTTCCTCAACGTCGAGTTTCCTTAAAGCTGCGTGATTACTGTAGTGGTCGAAACACATAAGTAAAGGCCCTGCCTGTCCGTTTAGAAACTCAAGAGGATCAGAAGAATAGCCAACGCCGGAGTCGCTGCTAGCACCATCAGACCCAGAGTCGCGGTGGTCTCCAAAAGCGTAATCGGAGGGGCCAGTCTCGTCCTCATAAGCACCACAAGAGTCGTGCCCATAGTGATCGTCGGAAGGGTAAGGGTAGGACTCATCGTCGTTGTCATCGTGAACTGGGTCAACTTGCTCAGAAGAGAGCGAAGCATTACGAGTCGAAATAAATGTTGGTGGTAAACATTCTGCTGCTGCAGCGTCGAAAAGACCGCCATAGTCTCCCTCCCGGAATCCTGTGTCCAGAGAGGAGGGCTGTACCAATCGTGAGGTAGAAAATTCCGGAGAGGCCAAGTGGCCACTAGACTCTCCACAATCGCCGTCAGATTCGTCGTAGTACTCAGGAGGGTACTCCGATTCATCTTCACTTTCGTAATCATCATACACTGCGAGAATGTCCTGCTGCCCAGTGCCAAGAGAACCAGAATCAGAACCAGAACCCACGGTATGAAAATAATGTCATTCAACGCGAGCAGGAGGGGCCTGTCGCGAAAAGCAGCGTGAATTGGAGGAGCCAGCCACACGTCGAGTGGTCGTTATCTGCGCAGAACTAGATCGGGTGTCCAAAATTGCAAGCCCATCGCCAACGCCTTTGCCACCGAAAGACGCAGCTGGAATACCAGAAGAATCGGACGCAGCACCACCAACTGCGGCGTCCCCTGAAACGACGATATTCAAAACAATCGGCTCGAGAGACGTGTCAGGCTGCGGTAAAATCTGCGGGTCACTCCAATAATGAGCGAGCGCCCTAGCTTGGGCCTGACACAAAGAAATGAGCTGAGCGCGTTTGAAAAAAATCAACCTTCCCCAATATAGTGGGTGCTCTATCAAACACTAGAGCACGAAGCTCCTCTTCGGACAAAATACTCGCGAAAGCCATTCCGGAAATACGACCCGGAAAATAACGAAAGCGAACGCGGAAAAATACCGAAACCACTCTGCCGTAATTTCCCGAGACTGCTGACTTTCCAAGCGAGAGCGAGAATGAGATTTCGTAGGCCGCGAGAAAGATGGGCACGCTCAAAATAAAGATAGATAGAGCAACAACGAAATAAAATTCAAGCTAAAAATCACAACACGCAAACGTGAAGTGGGTCCATAACCTGTTGGAAAACAACACAGCAGCCAAGGGGAGAACGCTCCCCGGCGAGATAGAACGAACTCAATAATTGAATACCATACGACATATATATACTTAGACAGACACAAACGGAGTCGTGGGGCGAACATTGCTTTGGGGAGAGGGCCCCAATTCCGGACAAGGATTTTGCCCCCCCCCCTAGCAGCACATCTTAACGTCTAGGGGGACTAACCCACCCCCCTAGCAATTTACCCCCCCTAAGAGTTCCCTTAAGTGTGTGTTTTTCGGAAATCCTAGGGGGGATATACCCCCTCCCTAGCAACACGCTTTAACGCCTAGGGGGTTGAGCCCCCCCGCCTACCAAGACGGTGTCCGGAATTGCCCCCCCCCTCCGGCCTCCGAAGCTGGTGGTGAATCATGCGTGGAGGAAATTATTGAGGGCCTCCCGATGTCGAAATTGTCTGTCGAGCCCTCCGCCTCGTCGTCAGACGTGTAGGGCGGCGGTGAATACGGTGGTGAATCAGGTATAGGCGGGTCAGGGTCTTGTAGCTCTGGCGGCAGCGGTACCACGCGACCCAGCGGCGAAATCCCTGCCTCTCCTGCCGATGCCGAGCCTGTTTCCGCGGTGGTATAGCGGCTGGCATCGCACCACTCTCCGTGTCGCCCGGTACGTCGTCGAACGGCGGAGGCGGTGGTGTCGCCAAGATTGGGGCTGTCGAGGCACTCCGTCCAGCACCACCGACCGGTGGAGCTGCGGGTGCATGTGCATTAGCACCGCCGACACCGGAAGCGGTAAGTGGCGCGGCGGTTCGTAGCACAAATGACAAATAGAGCACACACCAAAGATGAAGTTGTTAGGAAAGAGCGGCTCAAACCGGGGATGGTCCTCCCACAGCCATAGCGCGGCGGCGGCTGGCCAATCGGAGTGCCCTCGTCGTCGGAGTCACTCGTGGCGCAGGTCTCGGGCTCGTAGTCGCTCGTGGCGTAGCCGGTTGCGCTCTCCGGCTCCTCGATCGCGGAGAGCATGTTCATGGCGACGGGCGGCTCGTCGGGCGCCTCGATCGACCGTGAATGAATCCCGTGCTCGCGATGAAGTCGGCGAAAGAGAGTGTGACAGGTTGGGGCATGAGCGGGTGTGGGTTGGGCGGACCCGTCCATTCCTCCTCGGAGTCCACCGACGCGGCGGGAGAGGGCTTGGCCGGTCCGGACACCACCGACACGCACGTTGGCGGTGAAGGTGTTGATGTTGAGAGCACCGGTGTCGACGTGTCGAGCCAAGTCCGTGTACTCGTCGATGGCGTACACCAAGGCCTCCCCGTCCTCCTCGCAGAACGAGCATGCCGAGATGTCGGCGACAATGTCCGGCTTGCCGCCCGCCAGCACGTAGAGCGCGTCGAACTCCTCAGCGTCGACATGGTCGATGGCCTGCTGGATTCGGGCCGCAAGAACTGAGCTCTCGGCCTCCTCGGCGAAGGCGTAGGCCGAGATACCGTTCCTGCCCCCGTTCGGGCAGTCGCGGTGCCAATGGCGCGCTTTCCCCTTCGCGCACACGTCATTTTGGCAATAGGGTATAGTCGCACCGGTGTCGCGATGAAAGGCCACCTTCTTGGACACTCCTTGCGACCAATTCCCCCCCTTGTTGAGCGGCTTGGCAGCGAACCTGAACTTCATCTGCCGCCCCGCCTTCGCAGCACGCGGAGTGTAGCCGCGATCGGCAGGCGGGGACCCGTCGTAGTCCGCAAGGGCGGCCAATTGACGCTTGAGGTCCAGCACCATCGTGCGTAAGTCCGCGAGTTCCGAGCTGGGGTCGTCGGAGATGTCCTCGCCCCGTTCCATGAAATGCCTTCCATGCGAATATCGGTGTGCTGATGCGGTGGCGGTCCCGGCCTTCACATGTGCGGTGTAACACTCACGTACCCATTGCTGGATAGTGGATAAATCGTGCGCGGCACGTTGATCGTGAAGGAGGAGACGCGACACCACCGGCTGGTAGAAGGTGGAGTCAAGGGCCTTGATGAAGAGCGCTTTCACGTCCTCGTCCAGCAGCGTTGCCCTCGTCCGCGCAGCTTTGAGGGCGGCGTTGAAATCCCCGATAGCGTCACGCGGGTCAACGCCCGCAACAATGCGTGCCCCAAGCATGTCCGAATGTCCCTGGAAGGAATCATGCGGCGGGCAAACTCGAGGAGAACCCGCTTACCGTCAGCTGGATAGGTGGAAGCGGACGAGTCCACCCAATCCGCTGCTGACGAGTTGGGGTCAATCAGCAGCTCGAGCGTGGAGAACACCAAATCGTTGGCCTCCACGCGGATAGGCAGCGTCGCGTCCTCCAGCCGGAAAAGTGGAGCGACGCCGATGTTTTCAGTCACGAAAGTCGTCCGCAGCGCGGACACCATGCGGGAGAAGAGTGCTGACGCATGGCATTCGGCACCTGAAAACCGTCCCTCCTTGCTCTCGAATAACTTCTGACGAACGGCCTTGGACACTTTCATGTCGAAGTGCTCCTTCTGAAGGATCCGGACAGCGGCAAGGAATGTAGCCTCCGCTGAATTGGCAGCCGGTACACCGGCTGGCGGTGTGGCTGGAGTGTTGGCGAATCTCGCAACCTCTGAATAAAAAATCGTGGCTAATGCGCGGTGGCGATGCGCCATGCTAGAGGTGGCTCTCGTAGCGGCAACCATGATGAGAAAGTACTGGAATATCCTAGTTCACAATATCAGAAACTCCCGAAATGTGTGGATAAACTCATAAGATACATAAACCCTAAGCTAGATATACCCGGAACGGTCTCGGACGGTTTCGGAGTCTAGCCTACCTGTGACACAGCATGTGTCACAGCACGAACCTATAGATCAGTCATCAGTCCAGTGTTGGCCTAGGAGTCTGTCATAGGGGCCTGCACCGGGACTCCCGGTCAGGGCTACCTGTACAGATTCCAGCAGAAAGGACTATAGGGGCGGAGTGAGGCAATGGAAGCGAGAGAAGTGGCAGTCGTGGGCGGCCAAGAAATGTGCGGGTCGTCGATATAACAGCTGGAGAGATCACAAAATACCAGAAAGTCGTGTGGGTAAAAGGCGGCCTATACGTAACCGTGTGGGATCCAACCAGAAAGCGTAAACCAATCCAACGTTAAATTCCGTAAACAAATGTCTCAAGGCGCCTCGGCGTGCCGTAAATCAACCCATCGCATTTAGGCCATACCCGTGTCCCGTGACTGCCGGTACTCTCACGAATGGAGCGCCTCACCCCATCCCAAGCGTCCGGACTTAGCCACTCGTAGTGGCAATCTCGCAGTGGCTAAATAAAGCGTAAGTGGGGCCAAGCCTGCTAGATATATAGGTCTGCTAATATATCTATATAGTTGAGATAAACCCTGAGTTGAGGGTGTCAGGATCAGAACGATGATAAAAGTGTTGACATATAGAAAAAGGTAAACATAAATACCTAACGGTCGTTTCGCACCTACGGGTGACAAGTCACTCAGCCTACTATAGGATGTGACACGTGACAGTTTGAGGAGTCACAACGTCATCTATCCAGCACGACCCTGCACTTTCCAATAAGTGTTTTGCTCGACATATCAGATTATATTGATGGCCTTTGCTCGGGTGAAGGACCTTGCTCAAGTCACAAAAATAATATGGATGTCCATACGGTCATACATCGCAAGTATTTGACTAGCGTAGAAGTTATCACAGTTTCTGCGCTCATACATATCCCATACTGCTAAAACCGAATTCGCCCTTAGAGTCGTGTTAAGGATGAATCACACCGTGAATCACACTTCTTAACACTGTGATTGGCCAAAATACCACTGCCAAAATGATATACCAATCTCCGTCCCCTCTCAAAACGACCGCAAACAAACCGCGTATGGCAGATCGGGATCATGCCACTCGACTGTCATCAGCGTCATCTTCAGCGGTCATGGTTATGGTTAAGTCAGCGTTCATTGTTCTTGTATTATTTAATTCTTATTCCGATTATTTTATTAGCAACTGCAAAAAACTTGTTGCATGGTCGCGAAGCGACCATGCATTTTAAAATATTAATGGCCGCGAAGCGGCCGATGTCGCGACCGCGAAGCGGTCGCGACCGCAGGCCAATTATTATAAAAACTTATATCTTATTATTTGGCTTCTTGACATCACAACCCAAATGTAGCGTAGTGGTATCGCGTCAAGTTTTCATCCAGGAGGCAAGGGTTTCTGGCCTCGTCCATGGTGAAGTCTGCAGTATTTTACCAAAGAGCATGCGTACTCGTGTCACTGGGTACAGTGCATCCTGAACTCAATAATAATAAAGTAAATGCATGTAACAAGATATATTAGCAATAGCGGTTTTCTTAAAAAAGAAAAAAGAAAAAACCACGCCCGTCGGTTTTCTTATTTTTATATCACAAAACACGTGACCGGAGCGAGAGGGGCTATTAACGAATGCTGAGATGATCGAACGACCTAGCGGAGATCTTAAAATCGAGATCAACCAAGCCTAGACCTCTTGTGCTGGATGTGACACACCGACAGTTTAATCTGTCACTTGTCACTTCCTAAAGTAGGCTGGGTGACCGTCACCAGTAGTCGGGAAACTCCCGTTAGTATTTATGTGTATCTCCCTTTTATCAATCTGACTTTTACCGTTCTGATTCCGGAAACCCTGAACTCAGGGTTTATTTCCAGTTATCTATATATTCACTCCGAACTATATATATATATACATCTAACAGGTTTAGCCCCACTTACGCTTTATTTAGCCACTGCGACACCGCCGGCATGATTGGCTAAAGCCGGACGCTTGGGATGGAGTGAGGCGCTCCGCGCGTGGAAGTGCCGGCAGTCGCGGGTATGGCCTAAGTTTTGTGGGTTGATTTACGGCGAGCTGTAGGCCTTTGAGGGCATTTTTCTACGGGACTTAACGTTGGATTGGTTTACGTATTCTGGTTGGTCACCACGCCGTTTCGTATCGGCCGCCATCTACCACACGACTTCTCGGAATTCCTGCTCTCTCACGGCAGCCGTATCGACGACCCACCACATTTCTTGGCCGCCCAAGACTTCCGCATTTTCACGCCATCTTTGCCTCACTCCACCCCTACAGTCTACTTCATCATGGTTGCATCCACTAGATCTACGGCTAGCATGGCAAATCGCCGCCGCACGTTGAGCACAATTTTTGACTCCGTTGCTGCCAGGCATGCCAACACACGTGCGACTCCGCCAGCAGCACAACCGCCCGCTAATTCGGCAGGAGCTGCGTTTTTAGCCTCGGTACGTACGGTACAACGAGAGCACTTCGACATGAAGGTCTCCAAGCACGTGCAACGCAAGTTGTTCGAGGGCAAGATTGGCAGATTTTCCGGTACGGAATCACACTCGGCGGCCCTCTTCACGAGGATGGTCTCCGCGCTGCAGACAGCATTCGTCACTGAGGACATCGGGTTCGCTCCGCTCTTCACGCTGGACGACGCTACCTTGGCCGTCCGCGTGGAGGCGAACAACTTATTGTTCTCCACGCTCGAACTGCTGATCGACCCCTCGTCGCCCGCAGCGGACTGGATGGACTCGTCCCACGCCAGCTTCCCGGCAGACGGTAAGCGTGTTCTGCTCGAGTTCGCCCGTCGGATGATCCCGATTGGTGACCCCTTCCAGGGGCAAGCGGACATGTTCGCCGTCCGCATCCCTGCGGGCATGGACCCTCATGGACCCATCGAGGATTTCAACGCCGCGCTCAAGGCTGCGAGGACGAGGGCAACGCTTTTGGACGAGGACGTGAAGTCGCTTTTCATCAAAGCACTCGACACCACCTTCTACCAGCCGGTGGTGTCCCGCTTGCTTCTTCACGACCAACGAGCCGCCCACGACCTACTCACAATCCAGCAATGGGTACGTGAGTGCTACGGCGAGCACGTGCGGGCGGGCACCGCCACCGCGCCCGCACACCGGTACTCCCACGGCACGCACTTCATGGAGAAGGACAACGGTGATTTGGACGCGACGGGTGAGCTCGCGGACTTGAGGACGATGGTCCTCGACTTGAAGCGGCAGTTGGCCGCCTTTCTCGCCACCGCCGAGTCCGAGCCGTCTCCACGGGGGTTCACTCCTCGCGCGGACAAGCCGGACCGCCGCGTCAAGACCCGCTTCGCGGCCTCGCCCCTCCCCAAGGGGGGAAATTGGTCTCAAACCGTATCCAAGAAGGTGGCTTTCCATCGCGACACCGGTGCGACGATCCCGTACTGCCAGAATCAGGTGTGCGCTAAGGGAAAAGCGCGGCATTGGCATCGGGACTGCCCGAACGGTGGCAGGACCGGGCTCTCGGCCTACGCTTTCGCCGAGGAGGCCGAGAGCTCCGTGCTTGCCGCGAAGTTCCAACATGCCATCGACCACGACGCCGCCGTGGAGTTCGACGCGCTTTGCATGCTCGCGGGCGGGAAGCCGGAGATCTTCACTGACCTCTCCGCGTGCTCGTTCTGCGAGGTGGACGGTGAGGCCCTCGTGTCCGCCGTCACCGAGTTCTCTGAGTTGGCGCGCACGGCTGGGGAAACCACTTTCAATGCCAACACCTTCACCGCCAACATGCCGGTGGTGTCGGAGCCGGTCACGCACTCTCCGCCCGCGTCGGTTGAATCCGAGGAGGAATGGACCGGACCGCCGAACCCCTTCTGCCCTCCTGTCACCCGCACGTTTGCCGATTTCATTGAGAGCACGGGACTTACATTGGGGGCGCCCGACGAGCCGGCCCCGAGCATGAACTTGCTCTCCGCGGTTGAGGCACCGGAGCGCGTGATGGACTACGAGCCCGCGACCTACGCCACGAGCGACGATGACGACGAGGATGCCTCGGTGGCACTGCCGCGGCCACGGTACGGCTGTGGGAACGGCATTCCGGGCTTCGGGAAGTCTCTTCTCACTTCGTCCTTGGTATGTGCACTATTTGTGATTTGTGCCACCGCCGCACCGCACACCGTTGTCGGTGTCGGTGGTGCCGATGCGCGCTCATGCACGGCTCCGCCGGTCGGTGGTGCTACGTGGACTGCCTCTGCAGTCACAACTACGGGAACTTCACCGACTGCAATGCTTCATGACGATCTTGGCGACGCGGTGGGAGGTGCGTACACGGTTGCTATTCCGCCACGGCGACATGCACGGTATCGGGAGTTGCGGCAAGGATTCCGCACTCTCCGCAATGTACCGCGGCCGCCAGAGCTATATGACCCCGACCCACCAGTTCCGCCGTCACCGCCTTTCCCGCCACCGCCGTACTCGTCCGATGACGAGGAGCCGAGCTCTGGTGACCATGCGGCTGTGATCGAGGATTCAGAAATTCTTCTACGAATGATTTACCACCGGCCCCGGAGGCCGGCAACTACTTCACCCTCACGCTGCTGCGGGCCGGACCGCAAGTCCCGCAGACCTCTAGTGGCCGAGATTGATCACACCGCGCCTGCCTAGAGATTAGTTGTTCGTTAGCCTCCTAGATGTGCAGAGGAGCTCTCTGAATTTGAGCTGTGTTTAGGGTTTTAGCAATTAACAGCAGTATCTGACAACCTTTGCTGTGACCTGGGACCGCCCTGGCCAAGAGTACAGGCCCCCATGTGTGCTACAGTTTCCTCCTGAAGTTAAGTAGGGAGTTTGTTTGCTTCGTTTCACTACTAGCTCCGGTCACCACCCTAGGTGGTGTGCTGGATGTGACACACCGACAGTTTAATCTGTCACTTGTCACTTCCTAAAGTAGGCTGGGTGACCGTCACCAGTAGTCGGAAACTCCCGTTAGTATTTATGTGTATCTCCCTTTTATCAATCTGACTTTTACCGTTCTGATTCCGGAAACCCTGAACCAGGGTTTATTTCCAGTTATCTATATATTCACTCCGAACTACATCTAACATCTTGCTCTTTATAGCAGCTTTTTTTTAACTCATGAGTGCCGAGTTGACCCCCGACTTCCGACTTGGTGCCGCCATAGCACCGCAGGGGTGGGGGGTAGAGAGTGTAAAAATATAAATATAGTTGGGATATATATATGTACGCAGGCAAAGAAAGCCGTCCAGCGTCCAGCAGTCACGGGTTGCACACATGCACAGTCAAAAAGATGATGGAATAAAATACTTAGGTGTTTTATTTCAGCTGAGAGCCTAAACCCTGACACCGCAGATCAAGGGGTGACACAAGGGCAGAGCTGCCGAACCCCCTGGGAAGGGGGTGGCAAAGTCACTGCTCCCAAGAGTGGGACCTTGGACTTGTTCAGCTGGGACAACGGGTCCCCCTCCACCCAAGTCCCCCTCCACCTTGACGCCTCCAAAGATGTTGACTTGGAACACGATAGGATCACTGTTTCGCAGGTATAAATCTGTAAAAATGTTCAAAAATGAAATATTATTACATATGCCCCAAAATTTGTCGCTTGCGCGGGCGATTTAACAATGATACTCCATCGCAGCACCCACGTGGCTGATATAAGATCGCATGTTGGGCAAAAATGTTCCCGAGACGTGGACATGGACATGGCAAGAAAAAAGGGCTGAAATCCTCGATATTTTGGAATTATTTATGACCGAACAATAAGGGCTGGGGGGTACGGCGTATATATGTAGCCGCCCCGGAACGTGCAGAAAAAGCATACCAATTTTTGTCGAAAGGGCATTCTGAAGGTTTGAGGTAGTCGAGGGCTTAGGTCCTCCCAATCGTACTTTGGGGATTTGCGTGAATCCAATTTCTCGCAAAGATTTGGCATGCTACTTCTTTACATCATCTCTAGAGATGTACGAATGCAGCTGTTCCCATCGGTTTCTCGCAACGCCCCAAGTAACGTTTGTTCAACAGCCCATATGGACGTACTTCCTGCGTTGGTTTGCGTATTTAGTAACTTACACGCGCCATCCCGGATGTGCCGCGGGGCTCGAAGCGTTTGAACCAAATGACCAAATGAAACACAGATGCACACATACAGCGTTGAAAATATGTTTCAGTCGTTGGTATTACTATTTCTTAGCGTTCCCTTCGGCAGGATACCGAAGGGAATGCCGTTTTGCGGATGCCGGTTCCCGCTTCCGCCACACGAAGCGGGGAATCCGGGATCTGCTTCCAGTCACCGAATCTGTGCGGGGATGCTTCCTAGCGTTCATAATACCTTATATTAAACATTATTTGCTTCTAATATATCGCGAAGACTTGTCAATCTCTTCATTAATCTACCCTGCGCACTAGGTTTTCACAGTGTAAAGCGCTTAAGAAGCGCGAACGGAAGCGGACAGATTCCAGAAAGATACCGGTGTGATTTCGATAACGGCTTAGATGACCTTCCGATTTAACGGCTGCTCGTAATTTATAAGCAATGAAAAATATAATTCGCATCTGAGGAATCAAACAGGAATCCATCGCGCTTTTCATTACACTCTTAATACGCCGTAGGGGGCTGGCTTGGGAGTTGGGACCTTGCGAAACGGCGATTTTGAAGGTATAATCTCATCATTCGTTTATATTTTGTGTTTATACAAAGAATCTGATACAAACAGTGCAGTTCAGCAGTGATGAGTGAAATGAAAGACTACAAAGCGAAAGGTCAAACACAGTTTTACAGTTTTATAAAAAAGTGTAAACTCGGTTTATATACTATCAGTTCGATCATGACTGACAGATGACGCTGACACAGTGTCGTCACAGTGTGGTTTGTCATCATCCCGCTCTGCTATTCGCGGTTTGCTTGTTTAAGTAAGGTAAGGTAAGGTATTAATATTTGCTTCGGTCCTAAAACATATAAAAGAGCAGAGGTTATAGTAAATATTGTAAATAAAAAGGGAACGCGTTTTTATATATTGCATTTTACAAATGATATCTTTATCGAAGATCTGGTCATAATTCATAGATGCGTCTGTATTCAAGAACCATGTCGGCTTCAACGACAGAGGGCCACACGCATGGAAATCTATAAATAATAATATACTGCACTGCCATGTCGACTCGTGTTTTGTAGTGAATCTCCGCTCTTCGCAGTCGAGTGTAGAGTGGAACTTCAATCTCGAAACCAGAACACTTGGGGTTCGCTGTCATGCCGTGAAGCTCTCAAGCATCGATACATATATACATGCTGCATTCCAGACTGATATATACATGGGCATTGTGATGGGAATTTCTCTATCAATACATTTTGCTACCTTCTAGTTAACCGCACCGAAGCAACCTACTCAAGGGAGGTCACCGCTTAGTTTTCATATTCTTTCGTGTCCTCAGCATATCCTTGTTTCCATACTTCTATTAGACAGACAGATAGTTTGATAGACGGCAGTATGTGTATGCACACGCGTTTGTTTATACGCAAATGTAGACATCTGTATATATGTCTACATCTGTGTGCAAGTGTGCATGTATATGCACACGCATATGTGTAGTGTAGGTATATACATGGTTGGATTCCTAACGATACGTGGACCGCTGTCGACATGACCTCACACTGCCGCATGGTCAACATCAAGCCTGCCCGAAGATTTCAGACAACGTGCAACATGCACTGTTTGAATTTTGCCTTTAGACAGTATCTCTTGTGTGGTAACTTCCAGCAGAATTTTCTGTCGTTGTAAAATACTCCTGTCTGTCGTTTGATATGACTTCAGGCTCAATCCAGTTCTTTATATATATATATGTCTTGATGCTTTCATACTATGCAGAATTGAATTTGTTCGGTTGAAATTCTTTCTAACGGTTTTCCTCAGAGTGAAATATTCAAGATCATGCAGCTTCAGTGGCAGCCTCTCCAATCTAAAGGCGAGATTCCACGGGGACGTTCGGGCCATACGTGCACGAGTATTGGCAGACAATGTGAGATCATCAGTCTTGTTCTCAGGCCTTTCAGTGGTTGCTGCTTTCCGCCCTCGCCCCGTTTCAACCTACCGACTAAGCGCCTTTCTCGGTCAGTGTTTTTATTTGCAGGAGGTGGCGAAAGCGTGTATTTCGACGATCTTTACACTTGCTCAATAGGTCCAACTCCCATCTTAGGAGAATAGGCGCTTCATGTCTATGTGCCCTCGCCTTCTCGTATGATATGCATGCAACTCGTTATTTCCTAAAACAGTCGTGCGTCAAGTCGAGTAATATCGCCCGGAGTTCGCTCAGTGAACGAGCTGCGGCCTAACTTCGTCTTTGTCTCTCAGATGATAACGACGCGGCCTGTTGGTCCTCGCCAAAGGTTTCTGGGCAAACTCCAACTGCTCGCGCCTATCATGGCGCTGTTCAAATCGGCACCAAACTGATTGTTTTCGGCGGATGGAAGGTGCGTATTTGTCGCTAGCTCAGTGCGGTGAGCTCTCGTGGAACACCACGGCCCGTGGATGGACAATGTGAACACCTAGGCCACCCGTCGCAAAACGTTGACGGGAACGTCTGAATTCGCTCCCTGTGCTCGCTCTCAGGGGGACCAGTTTCTCAACGACCTCCATGTGCTGGACGGTGTCGTCAGGAACTCAGGCGCGTAATTGTCTTACACGCACGCAAGATCAGCAACTGTGGACGGTGTTGTGGATTCATGCAAGGGGAACTGTGCACGGTGTCATGGGACCCCTGCAAGGGAACTCCATGACCTAGGCTGTGCATACCGTGGTGGTGCAATCCCCTTGTACTCCGCCGCATTCAGGCTTAGCTACTTGAATGGTGCCGCCAGCCCCCTCACTCCCCGCACTGCACCTGAGTGCCTTGTGTACCATACCCCTAGTTTCATGCAGCGTGCAACCCTAAGCCGCGTCGGCTGCCACACGGGAAGAATTCGTGTTGGGGGAGAGAGTGTCTCTGTTGATCGAAGTCGACGGACGCCTGCGCCCTTCTCATTTCTGCCCGGTGGTCTGTTGGGTTCCCTTTCTTCTGTGGACAGCACGTTTCTTGCAAACTTCACGTCAGGGCCTTCCCTGGGTGCGATCCGACAGGCACACTTCGCTGGACTCAGCCTCAGACCATCGGGGAAACAGCGAGCCCACGTGCTTACCATACTTGTACAGCGGTTGATCAAAAGGTAGATCGCTCACAGGCTCCCGCCTGCGCAGTCTTCGCTGACAACGCTGAGTTGAGGCTCCCGCCTGCACAATCTTCGCTGACAACGCTGAGCTGAGGCTCCCGCCTGCACAGTCTTCGCTGACACCTGACAACGCTGAGCTGAGGCTCCCGCCTGCACAGTCTTCGCTGACAACGCTGAGCTGAGGCTCCCGCCTGCACAGTCTTCGCTGACAACGCTGAGCTGAGGCTCAGTGCCTTTGTTGCCAACGCTGAGCTGAGACACAGTCGACGTTGGACGTTTCCGATCTTTACGAATTGCTTCGCGGCTCTCTCAGCTCGTTGGTGCGAAGCCATACTCGGGTGGAGCTGCAGCCCTCAGGCCTCGAGCCCTTCCCTTGGACGTTGCCAGCTATTTGAAAGCCTCGGACTCGGGTTTCGTCCTCACGCTGTTGGTTCAGTTTGTCTGTCCCGTTCCTGCGCATTAACACCGCCTCGAAGTGGCCGTCTTCTGATAGCCCCTTGTGAGTCACGTACAACCAGTGCTCACTTGCAGGGGCGCCGTGTGCCTCTTGCTGCAGATGCTGGTTTTCGGGGGATGGTTCATGAAGTTCTGTAACGATCTTCTCATCTTGGACACTGGTATGCTTCTCCACTCATGCCCCTGCAATATCGCACGAGCATACTGCGAGTCTCAAACACGCATACAGACAGTGATTTCAACTGTGGTGTTCTGTGCGCTGTGCCGCCGACGAGTAGGCATTTAGGGCTGCTGACTTTCCTGGCTCCATGTTGAAATTGCACCCCGCATGAGATTCGCCTCCGGAACATCTCCCTGGTACGGGCCGTTGTCTTGCCAAAGGTGAACGCATGACATTTCTCATCTGAATGGGTATTATCTTCCCAATGTGGGCATCTTACTTTGCAAGAGGCTCGTGTGTCTATTGCAGAAAATATGGAGTGGAAGGTTCAGCCTGTATCCGGGGCGGTTCCGGCAGCTCGTGCCGCACATACTGCGACACTCATCGGACATCGGCTTTTCATATTTGGAGGGGAGAGTCAGGTATTGGGACTCCTTGCCCATTATGAGATGTGTCTGAGAACTGACCCCACTGAGGTTTTAGAGAGGAGCAAGGGCGCTCTTGCTCGCTGTGCACAGTGCTCTATTGGCCCTCTGCTTTCTGACGTCTGCCTGGCGACACCTGCCATGAAAACCCAGAAGGGCCTGGTGCAAGGGCCTGGTGCAAGGGCCTGGTGCAAGGGCCCGGTGCAAGGGCCTGGTGCAAGGGCCTGTGAGTAGGGCCCGGTGCAAGGGCCTGTGAGTAGGGCCCGGTGCAAGGGCCTGGTGCAAGGGCCCGGTGCAAGGGCCTGGTGCAAGGGCCTGTGAGTAGGGCCTGTGAGTAAGGCCTGGTGCAAGGGCCTGGTGCAAGGGCCTGTGCGTAAGGCCTGGTGCAAGGGCCTGGGAGTAGGGCGTGCTGTTGGTAGGCGTTTCAGCTAACCCTCGGGCAACCTGTTGACAGAACGGCCGTTTGAACGATACGTGGGTGCTGGACACCAACACCATGCATTGGTCACAGCCCACCACCGTGGGGAAACCCCCTTCAAGCCGCTCAGGTGAGCAGGAGACTTGACTGTAAATGAAAGTGTCAGGGGGGGTGGGCATGTGTCCTGCATGAGCCCCTTTGCATAATACATCCTTATATTTCTCGACCCACCCGCGCACAGCCCACTTGATGTGCGGCTCCCTGCGCACGGCACACTGGATCTGCGGCTCTCTGCGCACGACACACTGGATCTGCGGCTCTCTCGCACGACACACTGGATCTGCGGCTCCCTGCGCCGACACTGGATCTGCGGCTCCCTGCGCACGGCACACTGGATCTGCGGCTCTCTCTGCGACACACTGGATCTGGCTCCCTGCGCGACACACTGGATCTGGCTCCCTGCGCACGACACACTGGATCTGCGGCTCCCTGCGCACGGCACACTGGATCTGCGGCTCTCTGCGCACGACACACTGGATCTGTGGCTCCCTGCGCACGGCACACTGGATCTGCGGCTCTCTGCGCACGAGGGCTGTGTGCTTGCCGCTCTGCTAACTTTCTGCAAAGTTTTTTGTGCTCTGTCGACCTCGCGGGCATTTGGTGCACGAGAAGCAGTCTGTATATTCTCCACCTTGCATACTGTTTGTATGCTTATCCTTGCGAATCCTTTGGCACCCCGTAGCCACAGGAGACTGCACTATGTACCCACGCCATGGATCAAAGGATTCAGCACACACTTCGGGACACTCATCCGGATTCTCCGGAGCTCACTAGTGAAGAATGGGACCCCCTAAGCCTCGCTGAGCCACCCAAGCCCCTCTGCATCTGTTTGCTGTTTGCTGTTTGCGAGGCATGCACACGTTCAATTTGCGGAATAGGACCAGCAAGGGCTCGGCCCCGGGCGCGCTCTCGTGCGGGCACTCGGGCTGACCCTCAAAGTGCCGAAACGGCGCTGGCATGCGCTTACGCGTACGCGCGCACCTGCCTCTTGGTGACGCCGGACTGCGCAGGCCACAGCGCTGGAGCGGTTGGTGAGTGGCTGGTGATCTTCGGTGGATGGGACGGTGATCAACACCTGCACGACCTCATCCTGTTGCACTCAAGTGTGTACACGCGCCGAGCTGCTCCCGGCGGGCTCGCATCCTCTGCCCTCCCCTAACCTGCACAGCGGAATGCCCAATGTGCCGTGGAGAGCTTGCATCTTGTCCTATGCTCGTGTGCATTCGCTTTTTCCAGTCAAGGCTCCCCTGTTGGCGTGGGCACATATGCCAGGCAACGCAGCGCATCCGATCCGTGCACAGATCTTTCAAATTTGTGCCGTTGATTACTAGTTCGGTCATGAGGGTAGCGAGTGCCCAGCCTGGTGGGATTCCGTGCAGGCCGGCAAGCATGCACAGACGCAGGCATCCAAGGGTGTGTGGGCCGGCAAGCATGCATAGACGCAGGCATCCAAGGGTGTGTGGGCCGGCAAGCATGCATAGGCGGGCATCAAGGGTGTGTGAGCCGGCAAGCATGCACAGACGCAGGCATCCAAGGGTGTGCGGGCCGGCAAGCATGCACAGACGCAGGCATCCAAGGGTGTGTGGGCCGGCAAGCATGCACAGACGCAGGCATCCAAGGGTGTGTGGGCCGGCAAGCATGCACAGACGCAGGCATCCAAGGGTGTGTGGGCCGCCAAGCATGCATAGACGCAGGCATCCAAGGGTATGTGAGCCGCCAAGCATGCACAGACGCAGGCATCCAAGGGTGTGCGGGCCGCCAAGCATGCACAGACGCAGGCATCCAAGGGTGTGCGGGCCGGCAAGCATGCACAGACGCAGGCATCCAAGGGTGTGTGGGCCGGCAAGCATGCACAGACGCAGGCATCCAAGGGTGTGCGGGCCGGCAAGCATGCACAGACGCAGGCATCCAAGGGTGTATGAGCCGGCAAGCATGCCAATTGCCCAGGGAACATCCATGCAGTTCCCTCAGGGTGCCGCCAGGGCTCCCGCCTTGTCACTTATTTGGTGGTTCATCATGTGAAGATGGAGCACGCTCTTCTTTTGAAGATGCATTTGCCGCGCTGCAACGGAACGCCAGGTCTTTCAGATGATCGGACGGACAGCCTTCTCAGTAGATCGGAAAGACCAGGTCTTTCAGATGATCGGACGGACAGCCTTCTCTGTAGATCGGGAAGACCAGGTCTTTCAGATGATCGGACGGACAGCCTGCTCAGTAGAGCGGGAAGACCAGGTTTTTCAGATGATCGGACGGACAGCCTGCTCAGTAGATCGGGAAGACCAGGTCTTTCAGATGATCGGACGGACAGCCTGCTAAGTAGATCGGAAAGACCAGGTCTTTCAGATGACGTGGTATCACCAGGCAGCGTTCACCTAGGAGGACAGAAAAACGTGCGCTTCTGTGTCCGAGCTTCTGGCCATTGGTTATATTTTCCGGGGATATGATTGGATGGATCAGGGCGCATGGAGTGGGTGGAGACCTTCGTGGACGAGAAGTTGCACCCAGCTCCTCTGGCGCGCAGCGGCCACGTGTGCCTGTCCATCAACAACAGCCTCTACCTCCAGGGTGGCTGGGATCGCGAAACATTCCTGGACGACACGTGGAATCTGCGGCTGCCGCGCACTTCCACAGAGAGCATCGACCTGTCAGATTTGCACCTGACCAGGCGGCAGAGTAACGACAGTAACACGACGGAGTGCAGAGAGCGCCGGATCAGCATGGAGAGCACCAAGAGCCCGCTCCTGGAGCTGGTGCGGCGGAGAGGCCAGAACACGCTCGAGCAGCTCACGGAGTGGGCCGCCCTCAAACACGCTCTGGGCATGCCGTCGCTATCCACGGAGCCGTCAGGTTGGCGCCCGACTTCCCGGCGCCGCCAGCTGCATTCACAACATTTCCTTGTGTGGCGATCGCATCCGGCACCCTTTTCATCATAGCCATTTGATTATGCAGGATCTTGCTTTTGCACCCAAGATATCTCTTCGGTCTGGCAGCCTCTTTCCCACGTGCGCTGTGCCACTTTTGTGCGATTGCGCGCCGGCCGTGAGCTGTAAGCGCACAGCGTGTTGAGGATGGAGGGATGAGCTATAAGCGCACAGCGTGTTGAGGATGGAGGGATGAGCTATAAGCGCACAGCGTGTTGAGGATGGAGGGGGCATGTATGCTGCTGTCTCACCACTGGGCTGACATCGTTCGCCAGGGCCCGGAGGGTATCTCCTCACCGCAGGAGGTTGCAAGTGCGAGGAGGAGAGGGGTGTCCCGGGGGTGCGAGCAGGGTACGTGGCTGGGCTGGTGGTGGACATTGCAGCGGCACTGGTGGAGAGGACAGAGATGGAGCTCGCGGAGGAGGCGGGCGGGAGAGAGGGGCAGGCGGAGGACGGCGCCCGCCTAGATGGTGAGGGCGCCTCCAAGGAACCCGTGGCAAGTGCCCACAGGGAGCACGAGGAGGCGGGACCCCCGTCGCTGCAGCCATCGCACAGCAGCAACGCGCTGGACTTCGCGCTGCGTGCGGAGGAGGAGATGCGGGTGTGTGGGGATCTAGGGCAGAGTGCCGAGAGCACCTCGGGCTCCAGAATAATGGGGCCTCTGCTACACGAGGCGCAGTGCCGTAGCCTCTTGCCATCCGCCAGTAAGCTGAATGCGGAGCTCACCAACGAACTACACATCTCCAAGGTGAGGAGGCTCGGCTTCTGGCCCAGTGTTGATGGACCGGGAGAGGTTCGAAGATGGAAAGGGAGCTCGGAGAGCGGGGATGGCACTGAAGAGTCGGGGTGCAGGCAATGTGGTGGGAAAGCTGTACGCGCCCCGGGGGGCTCATGGCGCGAGGCGCCATTGGGGGCCCAAGCCGTTGCATATCTTGTAGAGGTCAGACTCGTTGCTTGCACGCTTCGCCTATAGAGCTGTCCTCCCGGTTGGCAGGAGCGCGCGTGAGACCACCCGCTGCTGACGCAGCTGCTGCTGTCCGAGGGATCACCAGTGGCAGCGTGGTTAATGGCATCATGACAGGTGTATCGGGAGGAGTTCAAGGAGCTGGCAAGCAAAGTGGACGTCCAGGCGCTGTTCCGCGCTCACGCAGAACTCGTGCGGATACAGAACAGCATCCGCAGCCACGGCCTGAGCGGGGCTCCCCACAAGGGGCTGATGGGGGTGGCGATGCGCGACGAGGTGGGGCCCACCGTTCAACTTAACTTGCTCTGGGTCAGTCGCGACGGTGCGGATGGTAAAAGTGCGTCAAATGGGCCTTTGAGAGGGAATCGACATACACCGTCGCATCCTCCATCACGGATGCGTAAAGTGAGGGTCACACACACTCGCACATGGCACATCCGAGGTGGCGGGCGTGGGCTTGGGGTATCAGTTGCACCACAGATGCCAGCAGCTGGCGGAGCTGCTACGAGGGCAGCTGGAGGCACTGATCTCGAAGCAGCGGCGGCGGTCAAGGTATCTCCGCAAGGCGGTGAAGCAGCTCAGTGACAGCGTGCGGCAGCTGCAGACTGGACTCTATGCTGCAAAGGCCGGCTCCGCGCCCTTTGGCTCCCGGGAGGGGCCCGAGTGCAAGAGTCACGTGGATGCTCTGCCCGAGTTCTTCATGGAGAGCGACTCCATGGCCGCGCTGGTGAGCCGCATGGAGAAGTTCAAGAAGTTGGAGGACGTCCACCGGGGATCAGCCCTGTACGCGGCGCATCAGAACACGGTGTGGCCCGCTCTCTGCCGCCCTCCTGCGATCTCCCCTAAGCGCACCTTGGCGCCGCTGCAGACTGCGCTGAGAGGGGATCGAGAGCCTGGCATAAGGCGGACCTGAAAGGCGCAACTTGCGTGCTCGAGCCAATCAGGTAGGCGAGGCTCAGTCGTCGGGAAGCTCGGCACGTGGTGTTCCAAGCAAGTTGGCAGGGCCTCGACGAGGGGGAGGAGGCAGGAGCTGTCAGCTATAGCTAGGAGTCAAGGGGACGAGCAATCAGGAGCCAAGGAGCGGGCAAGAAGAGCCCATGGGCCAAGGGGCTAGGAGTATCAAGCCAGCCAGATGGTAGGATTCTGGAGCTGGGAGCTGATAGTTCCTACGTGGCCTCAGGCAGAGGCAGCCTTGCACCTTCCTGGCGAATCTTGCTCTCTGCCAGCGTATGGTAGACGCGGGATCTTTGGTGGTACACGCGACAGGGCCGCGGCATCCCATGCAAACGCTTGGGCTGCTTGAGTCGAGTACAGCGGAATGTGTAGGGGGTGGGTGATGGAGGATGAAAGGAAGAGGCGTGTTGCTGGGGCCTCAGGACCGGGCGATACGCGCGCTCTGGATAGCTCTGGGCGAGGAGGAGCAGATAGCACTAAGGTGCACGGAGAAGGAGAGCATCAACGGCCCGGAGGGGCAAGGCGTTGTGGCGGACCTGGCAAGTACAGCGGAGGGCTTCGTGCAGCAGCTTCTCAGCGAACGCGGGGGCGATGTGCAGGAGCTGGAGCACACTCAGAGCCTGCTCATGGAGTGCATTGCCATGGCTGACAAGCTCCAGCTCATCCAGGATCAGCGCAAGTGCGCCCTACACCAGCTCCTCGACATGCCTGCGAGGGACTGGCCTAGGCGCTCCCCCAGCCCTGCGATCAGACGCCCACTCCCCGGTTGCACGCCATGGGTGGGCTTCGCGGTACGGGGGGGCTGTTGCTTGCTGCGGGCAGGCTTCACGATGCGGTGGGGGGAGGGAGTACCTGCCGTGCCTGCTGTGGACAGGTTTGATGATGTATGATGATCGGGGGTCGCCACTCGCTGCAAGCGGCGTTCGCGCTGGAGGGAGGCTGCTGCGCGCGCTGGTCCCGGGTGCAGCAGTTTGATTGTCAATGCTTGCAGAGGCGAGCAGAGGCGAGCATCGCCTGCGCTCAGTGCACCCAGGACTACGGGCCGACTGTTCTCTGAGAGCTTGAGCGGGTGTTTGCACTCAGGGACGTGTCGCGGCTGCAGCACCGATCATCGGAGCTGGCCAACTCGCTGCTGGCGTCGCGGACTGAAGTGATTCGCTGCAACGCAGTAGTCGAGCTTCAGCGGCTGCACAACCCCGGGAGCCGGGAGCTCCACGTGGCGGAGGAGAACCTCAAGCAGCTGCAGATCAGCGTGGACGCGCAGGTGCCTGACCTGCCACTCCTGAGCGGGTCACTGCATATTTGCGAGTAGGTTTTGTACAAAACCTAGTGCGTTCCACAATGATGTGAATTGGCTCCACTAATACTGTTTTTTAGGTTTCAGGCTCATGTTACACCCTAAAGTGCCATAAATTCGAAACCCCTAAAGCCCTGTGTCCCCTCAATTTTCGAATAACCTCCGCTTTTAGGTATCAGTTATTATTTATGAATACGACGTATGGTTAAAACTATAAATCCGAGAAACCCAATAAATCCTCAAACTTCGGAATTCACCGGTTGTTTTTGGGGGTGTGCAAAGCCTGTCCATGTGACAACTTGGCCAGCAAAGCTCGTTATAATACGTGGACATTTGACTACTCATCTTTTACAAACGCTGTCGGGTCAAATCAACTTTGGTGATGCCGTACACAATACTGTTGACCTAGGGTTGACAACATAGTGTACACGTTTCACTAGGTTTTGCACCACAACCACGAGGTTTTTTTGGTATGCATCCCCTCCCGAGCCCGTGGTCTTGTGGGAGGGGTTTGATCTCACGGCCTTATGGCAGCCCACATGTCGGCGCCGTTGCAAGCTTCAAAGTAAGTGGTCCGGGCTCTTCGCCTTTTTTTCTTCATCTGCCACGGCAATTAAGAGGACATAGATGTGTCGCGGCAAGTGTTTCTTGATGGGCTGCATGGATCGACTCGGTCGTCTGAAGGGGAGAGCACTTCCCAAACCAAAGTATGCCTAAATGTGGCTCGGGGCCGTGCACTTCCCAAACCAAAGTATGCCTGAATGTGGCTCGGGGCCGTGCACTTCCCAAACCAAAGTATGCCTGAATGTAGCTCGGGCTGAACAGACGGCGGAACAAAAGGTGATCAACGAGCAGCTCGCTGAGCTCGCGCGAGAAGAGCACCCGGAGCTGCTTTGCCAGACGGAGGGGGAAGGGCAGCTGAACTTCACCGGCCTCACGGTGGACCGCAACCTGAGC
>LGRX02003783.1:43480-110752 GCA_001247695.2 Cymbomonas tetramitiformis
GGCTTGTGGCATGGCGTGGTTTCTCACAGTACTAAAGGAAGTGGCTTTAGCGGACGACGCTGGCTTCGAGCACGAGCTAAACCTGTTGTGGACGCTGCACCATCCTGCAATCATTGCGGTGGAGGCGGTGTTCCGCGCCGGGCCGAGCGCGTATATCCAGATGCCTTACATTAATGGAGGAACCCTCGGGGAGTGGCTGGAGAAACGTCGACCAAAGCCTTGGGAGCTGCAGTCGGTGTTCCGGCAGCTGCTGCAGGGATTGGCCTACCTCCACGACCACAACATCACGCACCGCCACTTGTCACCAGATAACGTGCTCATGGCAGGCGGCGACTCTCTAGGACCAATCATCTGTGACTTCAGCTTCAGCAAGATCAATGATGAAGCGCACTTGCTTGACTGCTCCCGAACCAGCAGCCTTTACAAGGGCTTTTGCATGACGGGGGCCCACACCGGGGGTTCCTATGGTTATCTTGCCCCAGAGGCGCTTGGCGGGGAGGCTAGTCCAAGCCTCGACATGTGGGCTGTGGGCGTCATGCTCTACAAGGCGGTGTTCCATGTGCGATCTCCTTTCGTCATCGCCCCTGCCTACCTGCCCCCATCCCGGATGCAAGATCTGCACGGCACTTTCCATTCAGCTGCGCCAGCGAGTGCAGACACATTAGCTGTTGGGGTGGTTGGGGGACTACAGGAGATGCCACGGATGGATCCTTCAGCCTCCGGCGCGCTCATTCCACCTCACGAGAACGAGCACCTGTGCGAGCTGCTGCAAGGCCTGCTGCAGGTTGACCCGGAGAAGAGGCTCAACGGCAACGAGGCGCTCGCCATGCGCTACTGCACCTCGTCCTTCATCCGCCACTTCTACGAGAACAAGCAGATCCTGGACAGCGATGCAAAGCTGGAGCTGCTGCGCGAGCATGTGCACTCCCTGCAGGAAGGGCGCGCCGCGGTCAACATCCGCGTGCGCCGTGAGCACCTCATTTCCGACGTCATCGCGGTGTTCAGCGAGATGGAGAAGGATGCTCTCTACTTTCCACTGAAGGTGGATTTCCCCTCCCCATGCGGCCCCGCCACTCGTGTACAAGAGCGAGCAGCAAGCCCCCAGAGGTTACAACTCTGTGCACTCCTCCAGCTCCAGCTGCCCTACATCGGGTGCGCCCAGCTCAGCGCCAGACTGCCGCAATGGGTGGCCCCAGGCTATCAGCCAGTTACAACGGATCACACTCCCCCCCGCGACAGATACCTCTTGTGCAGCTTCGCAGCCCCTCTGCCTCCTTTCCGGGCAAATGCCATCCACTTTACCTTATCTGCTTTCTGATGGCGGGGTCAGAGATGACGTGGCGATGGATGATGTGGTGTTTGCAGGTGCGTTTTATTGGAGAGGCAGGGATCGACGCAGGGGGGCTCACGTCCGAGCTGTACACCGACTTTTTCAACCGGGCCGTGGAGTTCACCAATGCGGACGGCATGCGCATCTTCGAGGCCCCCGCCGAGGAGGACCGCCCCCTGTCCGGCGGTGTGCTTCTCCCTTCCCTTCCTTGACACTCCTGGGGATGACCGCCTCTGGCAAGCTCCCCTGGCACCAGCTCCCCAACCGGCAGAGCAACCCCGCATGCCCGGCGCACGTGCAGCATTGCGCTCAACTTTGCGCGCTTCTCGTCGCATCTTCTAGAAAAGAAAACAAAAGAAAAAACCACGCCCTTCGGGCGTATGAGTAAATTAATTTCCCCGGCCCTACTCTGGGCCGGACCGCCACAAGTGGCGGCCTTGTTGGGACAATTTACACTGGGTGGTTTCCATCCATTTCTTCCTCTTTCTTTTCTTGTCTGAGCTTTCTGTAGAGTTGGTAGGTGCTGTGTGCATAATCTACTGTCAGGTCGTGCACCCGCCGTAGTGCTTGGGTGGCTTCTTTTTTGTTTAGCCCCAGTTGTTCCAGAATCTTCTGGTTGTGTTTGTACACTGTACCCGTTCTGCCCACCACGAGGACGTGGAGCTTTGCACGGAAGCCGTGTCTGCGCAACAGTTGTAGTAGTGGTCCGTACTTAATGTTATTTTCCAGGAATTTGGGTCCCCATTTTTCATCGTCTGTGTGCGCTATATCAATGAGGTGTAGGTTTTTTATTTTTCCTGGTGCCTCATGTTGTGTGCATTCCCATCCATCCTCTAGGTCTCCCGGACCTTCTATCATGACCATGTCTACAAAGCTTGGTATGGTGTCAGGCCCGTCGTTTTTGCCTGGGTTGTCCTTGCCATCGTTTCGGCATTGTCCTCTGGTCAGTATGTAATTCGGGAGCACCCGTGGTTTGACTCCCGGGTCCCTCTTCTTCTCCGTGTAGGCGAGGACCTTGCATCCTCCTTTCCTGTGGTGGTCAAGTATGTGTTTTAGTTCATCCGCGTGTGCGTCCGCTCTGTCTGAGAACATGCCTCGCATTCGTGGGTTGTTGCACCCCCCGAGTGCGTGTCCTACCCTCATGAGGAAACCTTTGGCGTAGTCCACCCCTGAGTGTCCGCAGCCTTCCAGGGTGCATTTGCCGTTTCCTTTGGCGGAGTTCTTTGCTGTTTCGTAGTATTGTGCGGGTAGAATTCTCAACCTGCATTTCAGTATCGTCTTGCGCACCGCGTAGGTGGCTCGTTTCCAGAATTCATTTGCTATTTTGTGTAGTAGTTTGTCCCCTTTGAGGTGTTCCATCGTTTTGTTTAACTAGTCTTTGGTGACTTGCCCCTCTTTGACTGGGGGGGCCCTCCTGTTTCTCATTCTGTGGTTTGTCATGTCATGCTTTTGTTGGTTCCACCTGGTTCTGGGCGCCGGGTCCGTTATCATCGCATGGACTCTGGACTCCTCCGCGACCCTGTTGTGGTGGGCTTGTCGCCTTTTCTCCAGTTCCCCTTGTGGTGTCTCCTGTTGTTCCACGAGTTCATTGAGTCTCTCAAAAATTTCTTCCTCATCCGGTTCCTCCTGTGGCGTCTCCTGTTGTTCCGTGAGTTCATTGAGTCTTTCAAAAATCTCCTCCTCATTGGGGGGTTGTGGTGACACCTCGGTGGGTGGAGGGTTGCCCTCTTGGTTGTGCGTTGTTAGGTCAGACTCGCCCCGGGGTTCGTGTTGTCCCCCTGCCTCCTGCATCTGGAGCATCTCTTCGTCTTCCTGTTGCTCCATCATGTCCCTCAGTTGCCTGTCTTCCTCGTCCCTGGTTTGGTCGGCCTGTTGCTGGGGGTTGGGCGTCGGGTCGCGTATTAGTGTTTGCTCCTCTTCCGTCTGTTCAGCTTGGTCGTGGTGTGCCTCCCAGCGGAAAACATGCTCTTTTGTTGGTTGGTGTGTCCAGGTCGTTGGTTCCCCCTGTAGTTCGGTCATTTTCTTGGAGAGTCTATTTTCCCCTTGTGCTGGGCCTTCTCGGAGCAGAGAGGTTACATACCTCTGTACTGCCAGTTTCCCTTTTAGTTCTCCGCTGCCCGAGTCCCCATCTGGTACCATGGGTTTGACCTTTATCGTTTCGTCATTGTCCCATGCCTCCGTAAGGGCTCCCGTGGTGCAGGCTTGTTTGGCTGCCTCGTCAGCCTTCTCGTTTCCCGTAATTCCTGTGTGTGCCTCGACTTCCAGGAGTGCTACTGTGTGCCCTGCTGCGACCAGTGCCTCAATGTTGACTAGTATGGCGTAGAGGAGGTCTCTTTGTTGGTGGTGTTCCATGCTGTGGGGTTTTGTTCTCATATTTTCTAGTTGCCTTATGGAGTTAGCACTGTCCGTGCAAATGGTGAGTCTCCCACCACTCGGTACCCCCGGCAACGTCACGGCTTTTTGTATTGCGAGGAGCTCCGCTCTGTTCACTTCTTGGTCTTCGCCTTCCCACCGAATCATAAGAGCCTCCCCTTCCCCCGTTCTGGGGTCTCACACCGCGGCCCCTGAGGCCCATTCTTTGTCGCCTCTTTCTGTTTCTATTTCCCTTTTGCTTCCATCTGTGTACAGGTATGCATTTTGCTCGTGCGCCCTTTGAAGGGGGGGGTATTCAAACTGAGTCGGTGTGTTACTCGGGGTTGCATCCCTGGGGTCTGTTGCCCGGTCCCTTACCAGTGTCCATCTCCTCCCTTGAACCCCTGGTTCGTGCTCGGGCCAGAAGTCAATGGGGTACCTGACTACTTTCGACCGTGCCACCTTGTCCCATATGGTTTGGGCAGTCAATTGCCTTTCCAGCCTGGTGTGGAGAGTATTTGCATATGTCACATGCTGAATGGTGGGGGGGTGTATGTTCCATTTTCCCCCTCTGCTTCCGGGCAGTAGTTCCCATCTGGCCGGGCCCTCCTCTATGTGGAGGTGGGTGTCCTCCCACCAGATTTCCACCGCAGTTTGTACGTTGTAACATTGTTCGCAGAGGTCATTCCATATGTGTGGTCCTGTGTTGCACATTCTGCCCGTTGCGTTCACCATGTCCCTCAGTTTTCAGGGAGTACTTCAGGGAGTTCATATCGCTGCCATGGTCTCGTGTCCACCACACAGCCGATGCCTTGGGTGTGCCTTTCTTGGTCCGGTGTGTTTGTGTCGTGCAGGTTCGCCTCTCTTGCCGGTTGCTTGACAGTCTTGGTCGCGCGGTCTTTGCTTTCTGGGCACGTGGTGAGTGCACTCCTTATGTAATCCGCAGCCGCGTCCGGGTCTCTGCAGTGGGCTTGCCATCCTGCTTTGTTGGCGACTATTAGGACCCTGAGGTTCCAGTTGCACCGTTTCGCCTGTTGGTGGGTAGTACCCATCCAATGGTCGGGGGGCAGGAAGGTGAACTTTCCTTGTGGTATTTCTAAGATTTCATGCACCAGGTGTCTCGCGTGTGCGTCGTACAGCTTTCTATATGGGGGGTTTTCGTACGTTGGGTATATGCCGACCCCAAACACCGGTTCCTGGGTGGTGGCGGCTGCAATGGCAAAGTCCAGCGCCTTTTTGAGGTCTTGCGGTGTGTACTCTAGGTTGAATTGGTAGGCCCCAAGTCTCATCCGGTTTGTTGCCCAGGCAGAGCCTCTGGCTCCAAATACTTTGTCTCTGTCGTATTTGGAAAAGTATGTTGTGGTGTTGTGGTGGACATTTAGGGGTGAGGCAAAGAGTTCTGTGCTTATTTCGAATGCTTGTTGCAGCGCCCTCTGCATGTGGGCGGGGAACGTCTAGTGGTTTTGAAGGTTCTTTTTGCGTTCCTCCTTTTCTTCCTTGCTCGAGTACCTAATGAGGAGGTGCCCTATTTCCTCCTCAAACGTGGAGACTCGTATCTTGTGGTCCTCCCATAGTTCCGTGCGCAAGGTGCTTTGGTGTGGGGTCTGGTTGTGTGCAGTGCCCACTGCTTGGGTGTACCTCTCGTGAAGTCTGTTAAGTTTCTCCTTCGTGAGGGTGCCTATGTATTTCCCATTTCTATGGTAGCTATGGGCGAGCTCCCCTTCCAGCCGTATGTGGCAGTAGTGTTCCCTATTGTTCGCAATGTCTTGTTCCGGGTTGGTTTCGGTCGGGTCCAGGGTGAGGTTTTCCGCGTGTAGCGTAGGCCAGGCCTGCCCCCTGTTTGGTCTTCCCGCCAGTATTTCCCTGAGTCCTCTGGGGTGGGTCACTTTGGAGCCCCTTGCCCGCAGCCTTCTTTTTAGGGTTGGGAAGGTGGTCGCACTTTGGCCTCTCCTCTTGGCCAGCTTCAGGTAGTCGACCATCGTTTCCTGAGTGCTCCATGTGTAGGAGTCCTCCCCTCCCGGGTGTTGCCATTGTGTTCTATACTGGGTTATCAGTGAGTGCGGGTCCGTAGGGTTAACTAGCAGCGTCCTCATCGCCACAATTTCCTTTGGTTTGTCCACTGTCTGGCCTCTCTCGAATTGGCAGACCTCTATCTTTTCTACCATGGGGTCCACCTCATCCGCCCACTTGGTTTGTGCTTGGTAGTGGGGGTCTTGCTGGTCTTCCTCGTCCCCTTGCCTTTGTTCGGTGTCCTCCATTTCATTAATCCTGGTGAGTGGGTGTAGGGAGAGTTGTCTGTGTATCTCTTCCCTGGGGACCAGCCGTGCCTCCCATTCCGCCATGTTCGCCTGTAGTTGTTCCGGGTTGAGGCGCGGGAGGTTGGTTCGCATTGTGTGGGAGTCCAATGGTCCCTTACAGGGGGTGTATCTGTATTGCTGTTTTAGCCGTCTGTTCGCGTTGCTCACGTAGAAGTCTCCTGGGGTTGCAACGTCCCATGGTTGGGCCTCGCACAAATATGGGTAAAGGTGCGCCATTCCTTTCGCTATGGCGTCTCGGTATGTCTTGAGAGCCGCGTCCGTACACTGCTTCCTAATGTTTTGCTGACTGAGTGCCTTTTGGCCATCCTGGGTTATGAGGAACGCCAGGTCCGGGAAGTGTGTGAACAACTTTAGGCATGTTGTGAAGTGTATCGTTGTCGGTGTGTCCTTGGGCACCTTGAGCTTGGCGGTTTGGTCTGTGTACACCGTCTGCCAGCCCGGAGGCGCTGGAAGGTCCCCGTCCATTATTTTGCCTACTTTCGTTTTTCTGGTTGTCCCTTCCATTTCCTTGTCTGACTTTCTTTTGGTCGCCTCTCTCAGCTGCTCCGTTATTTTCGGCATAGGGGTTTGGAGTTGCTGTAGCATTCCTTCGGTCCCTTGTGGCGTAATATTGTATCTGAGTAGGGCGTTGAGTTTTCTAAGTGTGTTGTATTTCGTTTGGTGCCCTCCCCAGAGCTTGTCGAGGTCTGTGCAGTTCATGCGTGTGGTACTGTGGTGTTCTACCAATCCCCTGGTGGACCTGCTGACATGGGACATTCTGAGCCTCGACATCAGGTTTATTTGTCTCCACGCTAGGCCTCGGACTGCTCCCTTGTCCTCTTCGTTGTGCATGGCCTCTAGCACCCCACTCCATATTGACTGGGCATAGACTGCCTGGAGTGGTACCATGCCCAGTCCAAAGCGTTCTTTTTCTTGTGTGGTGAAAATGTTCGGCGTCCCGTTGCGGGGTAGGCCTTGAATGTTCTTCGTGGCACCTCCTATCACTTTGTTGAAATCGTCTATTTCCCCCGCAGTGTAGAGCCCGAGGTGTAGTTGTAGTCCATATCTGAACTTGCCCAATATCGCAGAGTGCAGTGAGTATTCTTTTTGGTCCGGTGTCATTGGGGAGCGCAGTAGCGCTTGTATCCTGTGGTTCATTTCTTCCCTGGCGGTCCTCTTCTCCTCATCCCAGTTGCCTGAGAACGTTAGTAGAACCCCAAGGTATTTGTATGTTTCATTTGGCTTGAGAATTTTGAAGTGGCTCAGCTTCCCGTCCGCGCCTATCGTTTTGAGGTCCGCATGGAGTTTTTCGGGTATGTGGGCCCCGTTCTTCATGCCTGTTATGGCTGCCTTGGTGAGGTTAATTTTGAGTTCACTCCATTGTGAGAACGCCTGCAGTTTGTGTAGTTGTGCTCTCATGTGGAGAATTGTGGGGCACAGTATGAGTAGGTCGTCGACAAATGCTCCCGCCGTTGTCCTGTGGGGGCCCAGCCATTCTTGTTCCGCTGCATACTTGTGTTGGTACCCATGCTCCCCCACCTCCAGCCATCGCAGCAGCGGCTCTTGGTATATTATGAAGAGGAGGGGGCTCATGATGTCCCCCTGAAGGAGTCCTCTTTGCACTTGCACTGTTCTGAGGGAGGTTTCTCCTCCGACCCTGGTGTTCATTGACATGGTGTCATGGCTTTGTGTTCCCAGGACATCCCGTACCACCTGTGTGAGGTCATCGGGTATCCCTAGGTACTGCATAATGTGCAGTAGTTTGTTGTGGTCCACTGAGCCGTACGCATTCTCAAAATCTACATAGAGGCCATGTAGTTCCCGCCCCGAGACATTGGCGTCTTCTATCGCATTGGTCACTCTGGTGAGCTGCCGGAGGGTGTTTCTTTTCTCTCTCGAGCCTTCCTGTGCTTGCGCCAGTATGCCTTGCGTTTCACAGAATGTTGAGAGCATACTCGCTATCTGTGAGGTATACAACTTAAAGACCCCCTCCAGCAGGGCTATGGGTCTGTAGTTTTGTTGTAGGGTGACGTCCCCTTTCTTGTGGTGGAAGCAGAAGGTCCCCCTTTTGAGTATCCAAGTGAGCGGGACGTGTTTACTGTTCCACATTTCCAGCATGAGGGCATGCAGGGCATCGTGGAAGTCCTCCGGCATGTATTTGAGTATTTCATTTGGGGTTCTGTTAGGGCGTGGCGCTTTGTTATTGTTGAGGGTGTGTACCGCTTTGCTGTATCCTTGCCTGCTAATGGTGAGGTCCAGTACAACTGTGCTAGGTCTTGCCGCTTTCACTAGGCGCTCCTTCTGGGCCGGGTCCTCCCATGGTGGGGGGTTTGGGTCCGGTGAACTACGGTGTTCCATTTTGTACGGCGCGGAGTGTGCCATGTGGTCCGCAAGCGCGTCTGCTATCTTTCCATGCCCCACCGCCAGGTTGCCCTCCCTGTCTTGTAATGCCTGTATGTTCGCAGTGGGGGCGTGCCCTGTCTCTTGTGCCTTCGCATATATCCTTTTGTGGTATCTTTTTTGGTTGTTCCAGTATTCTCTTACCGTTTTGTCATTGTGTCTTTGCTTGGCCTGTTTCCAGTGTTGTTTGACTACCTGGTGCGCCGCGGACCTTTCTTTTTTGGCTTGATCAGTGAGCCATTTTAGCCATTCTTTGGTGTCTGCGCTGTCCCTATCGGCAGGGCCTTCTCTTTCGCCCTCCTTCAGGTTTTGTAGGGTTGACTGTTCCGTCTGTGCGTTCCGCAGTTGTTGTTTGGTTTTCTTGTACGCCCGCATTTTAAGTATTGCTGTATTTCTTGCCTTCCTATCCTTTTTGCTCATCAGGAGGTCTGTTGTGGCTCGGTTGGAGGTGCCCCCTACCAATGCGGTCGGGAGTTCCTTGTCTTTAATCGCACATTTATTTGCTCTAGTGAGTATGTCAAGGACTGCTTCCCCTGCCCTGTCAATGGTGGCATGCGCCACTTGCTTGTTGCCCTCCTCGCTGCATTGGGTGGCCATCTCCGTTATTTGCCTGAGCTCGGCCGTCTTGGCATAGTCGTGCGTTCTGAGGAGGGTGCTTTGGAGCGTTTCCCTACCGGTTTTGTTAAGTGGTGTGTCCAGTTTTATGTGCCCCGGTCGAGGGTCGTGGTCCACATACGGTTCATGGGTGCCAACGCTGTCCAGCTTTAGGGTTGCCATGCTCACCATTTCGTGGTCGCTCGTATGGTGTTGGGTGAGGTGTGTGCTGTCACTTATTGTGTACTGCGCACTTTTGTTTTTTGGCGCTAGCCATCTGTCAATATTTCTGTTTTTTGCCCAGTTCAGGGTGGTGTTGACTGACGGCCCTACATTGTGGAGGTCAAGCATTTCAGTGAGCTTCCTCCACTGTTTGTCGGTCGTTTTGACGCCTTTGCCCGTGCTGGTGTTGCTCGCATTGAGGTCCCCACCTATGACCACGTGCTCATTTGCTATCGTCTCTGTTCTCTGCAGTAGGTTGGTTGTGTATTTTAATAGTTTGTCCCTGGTTTTCCACTCCTCCGTGCCCGGGGGGTTGTATATGCCCAGCACATGGTATAGCACATCTCCTGGGAGGTGTAGCACTACGTGCAGGAGGTATCCCTCCAGGTGACGTGTGGGGACTACATGGTGGTTGTGCGCGTGGCTATAGGGGTTGCTGAGGAGCATCACTACCCCTCCCCTCGCCGTGCACTCGCTCGTGTCCCTCCCTTCCCGTGTTTCGGCTCTTGAGCCTATCGCGGTGAATCGCATGTCCCTGAATTTTCTTATTGCACTGTCATGTGCATGCTTCACTTCTGTGAGCACTGTCACATGCAGCCCCTGTTGGTTGTCATATCTGCCTTTGACCACCTCTGCAAGGTCAAGGCAGGCATCGCTTTGTCCTGCAATGTTCCATGTAAGCATGTGCAGACGGTCTTCCCCTATATCTGTCTTTTTCGGTTCCGTGAGGGGGGGTGGGTATTGGCGAGGTTGTTGTGGAACTACCTGTGCGTCCTCCTGCATGTCGCCTACTTTTTCCCATCTCCCAGTTGGGTCGGCCGGGTGTCGCATTTCCATTGTGTCTGTTGTTTCTTCATCCGAGTAGGGTTCCGGTTCTTCCTGTTCTTCCTGCTCACCCTCACTGGCATCCGGCAGTTTTTTGGGGACCAGCCTGTGGAGCCATTTCCATATGTCCAGTTGTGTCGTACGGCTCTTGCGCATTGCTGTGCGTGTTTTCTGTGCGTCGCATCTTCTTTCTTTGTCCTGCTGCACCCGACTCCCTCCGCTTCCGCTCGCGCCCGACTCCCTCAGGAGGGCCCTCAGACCTTTCAAGATTTCCGGACGGCGCGAAAAAGCAATCTCTCTCGTTGAAAACGCTTGATCACAGCTCGCATGGTGAAACGCCGCGAAAGCTAGCCAATCATCTCGCAGCGGCTGAGATGATTTTGCGGCATTTCAGCAAAAGCCTGTGAACTCAGATTGTGTGTCACTCGAGCTTCCCGCACACTCACAAAGCACCGGGGCCTGTCTCGCGGTGACGGACCCGATACAGTGAATAGAGTGGCATGATGGCAGCAGTGCATCTGCACCGTTGCCGTTATCTACGACCCTGAGCTGTTGTGCAATGTTTGAGATCTAAACAGGCCCCGCACTTGGGGCTCCTCAGGTCTTGATAGGGTTTGAGTCCCTGCCAGCGCCACTGACCCTACGCAGTCGTTACAACATTCTTAGTAGCAGAGAGCGCAGATTCCAACATCACCCAGCCACTTGAGAGTTAACCCAGCTACAGCCAACCCATCGAGGAGCCGCGCCCAGCCAACCCACTGGCCACCAAATGCCCTCGCCACGAGGGCCGGCGCAAGCGAGCCTCCATCTGTGCGGCAAACGCATCTACGAAAATCGCAGTGTGCTATCAAGTCCGCATGGCGCACTCTGACTGGAGCAATGGAGATCGAGGAGCAGTGGAGTATTTGGTAGTGACAGGGATGAGGAATGTAGCTTCGGCGCAAACACTTGAAGGGGCGGGGCGGGTGAGGTGCGTGCTGAGTTGCAGCGTCTTACTTGCCTGCGAAGGACAACCGAGAGCTGCACACGTTCCGTATGATCGGCCGCATCCTCGTCAAGAGCATCATCGACCGGCGGCCGATACCCATGCGCCTGGCGCCGTCCGTGTTCAAGTATTTATTGGGCATACGGCCCACGCTGCGCGATTTGGAGCTCTATGACAGGTGCCCCCATCACCTCCTTTGGCGGTCCTTGTGACCTGCTCCGTCATGACTGGCCGAGGAGGAGCTCAGTCGCAAGCTCTCATCTCCCTGCGGCATTGCACATTCGCGAATGAACTAGCGCGGCCTCGCCATGATTGGATCAGTCGTGCGAGCTCTGATCTGTGCCAAAACCGCCTTTGACATCGGCTTTCATCTGCACCGTCTACACCGAAGTGCGAGCGGGCCGACTGTATTTCGGTGAAGCAGGCATGGTCGGGCAGCACATCGTGGCACTCTTTTATAAGATGCGCCACCCAGATTATGACCTCCGCGCCACGCCGCGGGTGCCACGTCGGATTTTCCAGAATCTGGATTGCAGCCTCCAAGAAGGGACCTGCTGCGCACACCGAACAGCTTGGGTGCCAGCTAGACAGGTATGGTGTGCTGCATGGCACCACGGATCTCTCACTGGGAAGAGCGGCGGGGGGGACCTGGCTGCTCCGCACGGCTGGATTGCGCAGGACTCTGGCGACGACCCTGCGGGAGGTGTTGCTGAGGCCCGCCGGGAACCTGCACCTGTTCCTCGGGGAGGACCAGCGCCCCGTCACCGACAGCAACAAGGCTGCGTACGTGCATGAGCGCGTGTGGGAGGTGCTGGTGGGCTGCCGCGAGCAGCAGCTGCGCGCTGTCAAAGAGGGCTTCGAAGAGGTTGATCTCTGCTCTTACATCCAGGTGCGCGCCGTAGGGACCTGCGTGGGTTTGCTGCAGGCCAGCCTCACCCTCTGTCTTCTGTGGACGGTGCAATCCCGCCTCCTCTGTGCACAGGGTGCGCCGAGCTGGCCTGTGCGCGGCAGCCTCAGAGGAATGCGGTCACTTTGGAGGGAGCGCTGCGCCCGTCCAGGCATGACCGTCTTCTCAGCATGCCCGGGCCATGACCGTCTTCTCGGCATGCCCGGGCCATGACCGTCGCCCCGCGTTACGCCACTGCCAGACTCAGTGTGATGGGCCCCGCGTGCCGCAGCATCGCCTTTAGCCGCTGTCCTGCGCGCTGGGCGGCAGGTATTCACGTGTGCAGACTTGATGCTCCTGGTGTGTGGCGATGAGCACATCCACCCCAACATGGTGATTAACCTGCTGTCCTTCAACCCGGTGGACTGGCCGAGCCGAAGTTGCACTCCATCGCATCTCTGTGAGGTTGGGTCCTGCCCTCTGCTCGCACCACTCCGCAAGTGAAGCTGAGGGGCTCCCCCTCTAGATGCACCTGCCCATCCACTTACCCTCGTTGCGCGCCGTCCACGATGCTCTGTGACTGCCGCGCCACGCTGTGGCCCTTCCTGAATGTATGTATGGAGATGTGTGGAGGCCGGATGGAGTGCATGGCGTGGTCGGTCAGTTTTGCATACTGCTCAACGTGCCTTCACTGCAAGTGTCCATTATGCTGTGCTCAGCTTTCTGCTGATTGCCAATGGGGTCTCGCTGACGCTGTGGCCTCTGGTCTGCTGTGCGGAGCCCTGCAGGTGATTCAGGAGATGGAGCCCAATGAACTGCGGAGGTTCTTGCAGTTTGTCACATCTCAGGGCACCATTATTCGGGGAACGTGCTCTCCACTCAATGTGCAAATGTGCCCCACCAGCAACCGTCTGCCCGTAGGCCGCACCTGCTTCCGGCGGCTGGATCTACCGGATTACGAGAACATCGAGGTGCTGCGCCAGAAGTTAAAGACTGCTCTCAGTGCGATTGATGATGCAGGGTTTGGCATGGTCTGAGTGTGCCTGGCCTCACTGTAGATTAGGATACCTTGAAGTCGCCGGCACCTTTGCGCAGTGGCCAGACACATCGCCTCGTGAATTTGCAAGAATGCGGCAGGGGCTGTTGAGAACGGACTCTTGATGAAGATAGAATAGCTTGGGTGTAGGGATGACACGTGAAAAGCGAAGATATCTCTCTTGTCGAAACGTCTGTGGGTGGTCCCATAGGAGCACTGCACAGCTTGAATGGAATCTTTCACTTTGATCAACTCTGGCGGTAGCAGGCCCAGCAATCCAAACGTGCTAGCCTCTATTCCAGTGTCCTGAGTTGTGCGACGAGGTAGGGAGACCCAGCATTATGACGAAGATAAACGCCTCTAGGTTGTGCACCCGTCAAAATTTTCACTGAATATGTGAACAACCGCATTTGACTTCTTCGACGTAATATAAACTAAGAAGTTGTGCGAACGGCCATTCACTGCTTTGTAGATTCCAAAGTGCATATTGATATTAGCACATTCCTACGCTTGTATGGGAACTGAAAGATATGAGTGACATGAAGGGACCACTGAATCATATAGCCCCAGCCACGAATTTGTATTGTCAGAGCTGTTGGTGTCTGTATGTGTATCTTGTACATAACGGTGGCATCGTGTATGTTTTTCAACCGCTGGGCTTTCTATGCCTTAGTTAGAGACAGTAACAGTTGGTGCCCCCATGTTAACTGGCTCAACCCCAGGGAAAGCAGGTCTAGGCTGACATACAGGCAATGCAAGACGGGAAGAAAGGGGCCTGGCAGGGGTGTATGGATGTAGAGTACATATTTACATTACGGCAATCGTATTTAGTCGTACATGTTGTTTTCCAGCCCCTTTTATTAACGTCTCAGCTTTCAGCCAGGAAATTACAGCACCGCTTCCACGAGTTCCGAATATTGGGCCAGGTCCTTTGCCAAATAAGCGCAGTTGCGCATATCACGAAGTGTTGCCAAAAATTGCAAGGCTCTTACACATAGCAGCATTATTGTGAATGATTACCCGGGGAGGCTGATCGATGGATGTGTTGCCTGTTCTATCCTTACATCAGTGTTCAGTTTATTTGAATTCCAGCAGTTCCATGTTTTACACTTATTGTGCAATTAATGGTGTGTTTACTCTGGTTCCTTCAGCCCAAGTGGCATGTCATCATTGGGCACAACGCACTGAGCGAGATGCTACACAGTTTGCATCATGCAACGTGCACCTCTACTATGTACTAAGAACCTGACATTTCTCTGATTAGTGGCACAGGTCTGTAATATTTTGCTGGCACAATTAGGTACACCTCAGTGAGGGTTGCGCCTTCACTTGCGTGTGCAGTACTGTATGCCATGTCGTAATGTGGAAGCACGTTGAGTTGTCGGGTTCGCTCCTTCGCACAAAATAGCGCATGTGTAAATATACAATGAGCAGCTTATCAGCGCATCGCTTGCACCTACAAGAGGCAGTGGAAGCAGCTGAGTCATCAGCTTGTTTGTGTAGGCCTGCAGCAGCATATCCCTTCCTGCTGCACTAAAGGAATCCACTGAAGATTTTAAAGGGCAGTGACAATTTGACAACCACTACTGCCACCGCAGGCATCATGCACCTAGCGAAAATTGAGCGAAAACTGAGCGTTGCAGGAGACATGGAGCATCGCTTACGGCTAATAAACCCCGTATGCACGACAGGATGTATACTACAACACCATAGCCTATATAAAATATGTGCACAGTGTGTAAGACATCATCTCAAAGCACACGCATCCCTCGCAGGAGATTATTGCTTGATGGAAAAAAATCTTATATATGGAAATAAAATAGGACGCCTTATTCGGTTTGTGCATGCAAGTATACAACGCACGCATAATTTATGGTTCGTACTCGGAAATAAAATAGCATACTATATACTACTTTGCTATTAACTAGTTCTATACAAACTATGCACACCATCGCATCTATCCATATAACATAAATTAAGAGTTTTGGTATCTGATGTTTGCCAATGCTATATGGCTGACGTGGAATGTGGGGACACATGTTAGACATAATGGGGGAAATTATTTTCAAAGTATTTGGAAAGATTCATTAAGTATAGGATGGCATCGTTGGGCAACATGCGTATTTTTGCCATTTGCAGGAAGACGATGATGTCTACACTCGGCTACGCAATTATTCAACGTGTGCGTATGCTCATACGCCCATGTTCCACGCGCAACATGTGACTTGTCGTGGTATTATTGCGACTTTTGGGGGGCTGCGGAGATCGGCGTATATTATCGGTTGGTCATATCAACTTTTTGCAAACAAGGGCATGCACATCGAAAGGAGATCCTAGCACAAAGAAATCCCCGTACTGAATCGCCGCAGATGTCGCAGACATTTTGAGTCCATCCAAGCTGAAACACTCTGAGGTATTGACATGATACATGCCATCATGCGGGCTTTTCCTGATTGGAAGGAAACCCCCTGGGACGATGCATTCATTGAAATCTGCATGTGGGTCTCCAAAACACTTGGATAATTGAGGCGCATCAGTTATACTTCCGACATGAATATCTCCTGAGGCTACATCGTACTCGATATTATCGATCATCCATGGTGTCGGAATCCCCTGCACCTTGTCACTAAGCGTGCCATCGTCATTTATGTGAAATACGCTGACGCTGGGATCCAGAGTATCTGCGACAAATAAAAGGGACCGCTCCGGATTTATAGTGATGCCATTTGCCATGTAGAATCCTCTTGCAACATTATCACATGTGGTTGTCTTACACACTCCCTCTTTTCTCAGTTCGAATTTGCATCTGGTTACAACCGTGCTAGGAAATGTGACCCACATTAAGTCCACAGGGGCAGTGTGCAGTATGCGACGAATGATGTCTGTCCAGCCAGCCATTTCCCCATGTATACCATGTGAAGGCATGCCGACTGCTTTCCACTGCGTCACGTATATCTCACTGCCATTGCGACCTTCCACTACATTATTCAGTGTTCCTCGACCAAACAGGGGACTACAAATATGCCCGACATACGATAATCGGGGTACTGATCTTACTATAGAACGGTCACTCATAAAGCCAAAATCCTCTTCGATAACATCAAATATCTCGACAATGCTGCCGATGTCGCCGAATGGATGACTTACAACATACAATCTGCGTGTTTTGTTCGAGAAGAAAAAACCGTGTGGCTGAAATGGGACGTTAGGGGGACGTCCGATTAATTCGATAGTCTCGAAATCATAATACCGCGATGATTGATTGTTTTCATTTCGTAAATCGATTGCTAAGATACCCCCTGGGGACGCCTTACAAAAATCGTTGAAGACAGCGTGTAATGATCCCGAAGTGACGAAAAATATCCCATCTCGATAATGGGTTATATCCTCTGTCGAGCGCATGCCCCCTGGGAGAAGCAATTGCGTACACGCTAGGCTATCCCCGCGTTGCCCAGTATCCTCCACGATATATGGACGCTGCTTATATACGGTATAAAGTCGCATTGCAATCGGTGCGAACGCAGAGAGCGCCCCGACCAGCAGGACCGACACACGCAAAACTACATGCTTACGCGCGCCCATTTGGCTGCTCCGCCCAGTATTCCCGACACATCGTGCCGATCGATGTTGCTGTTTATCATCGCCAAAACTATTTCGATGCATCGTTGGCATTGTCACAATACGCACATATGAAGGCACGAATGTGCAGGTACAAATTAGAGGGATCCCTGTGTGATGCCGCTACCTACCGCCTCGTAACGCAAAATATAAAAACGGATGCAAACTGATGACGGTCTAGATACATTTTTCACACACATACACATATGTGGGTGCGTGTCTATGCTGAGATATACTCAGAGTGCACAAAGGTATTATTGTCAGATATCTCGGTCATTTCAGCAGCTGCAGCCCACGCGATTTGAGGGTATGCAGCACTAACATATACCAAGCCGTAGAGTGTTGCAAATGTAGCAGAGACCATAGACGCTGTTAGCTCGCGCATGCGCTCCCGCACATCCAACGCACCGAAGATGCGCTTGCACGATACAAACCTCTGCTCCTTATGTTTAAAAATAAACGACCCGGTCACATTCCTTTACAACCGCTGCTTCTTATGTTATAGGAGCCGCCGGTCAAATTCTCTTAATTACTTACATAGATACCTTACCTCGATCAGCAAAGCTCGAATCCCAACGGGCGGCGATGACTGAAGCTCGATCTCACGATCGTCGAAGGCATTGCGGCGCCTCGCCCTACTCGCCACCGATTCCGCGCCCATGTGTCGCGACGCTACACTGACGGTATGGCATGGCAACCATTGTTATTGGCAATTCGATATTATATTATATTATAATATATTATTCGACCATTGTTATTGGCAATTATGGCAACCATGTCACGATAGCGACACGGCACGGCACGGCGCGGCGCGGCGTGCGCGACGAATGATGAGAAGATCGAACGATCGGATTTCATACTTCAGATGGCCTAGTGGAGATCTCAACTTGAGAGATCGACGAAGTCTAATAGGAACCTTACTTTTTTTATTGGTAATTATAGAAATGCATTCTTCCTGGGTAAGATGTTAGCAGATCATGAAATCAAAATTTATCAGTGTAACATGAAAGATGCATGCATGATTGACATCCCATATGTGATATATTTAAATACGGCAATACCTGAGCAAATGTCGCTCCACCTCTTCCTCCTCCTTTATTATAATGAAATTCTCCTCTGAAATTTCATGTCGGTGCGCGTTGGTTTGGCATTATACCAGAAGATGATATTCGCACTAATGAACGATCGGCTTGTGCGTGCTGTCAGTATTAGTATGTCGTTTATATCAGTATTTGCTATTTGCACGAGCGAGCGTTCTGTGTATTTGACAAGATGAAGATAATGCAATAATTCGTCATACAACCACAAAAACGATTCGCAGAGCAATCCAAGCAGTGGCGTCGAGTCGTTATACTATTCCAATTACGACATAAGTTACGACGACGTAGATGTATACTTCAGAAGTACATATATTGGGTACTCCAGCCGAAGAGGGCGACACATGGCAGTGGTGAAAAAGCACAATTTTTGGCACCATGATGATGATCGCGACTTATCGCGAATCGATACTGGATGCATCTCTGAGGTCTGAAGAAAAGAAGAACTGAGGCGGAAAACCTGTAAGAACAGGAATGCTGACCGTTAGATTACCATTACAGATTGCCAGAACAATCGCAGCAGTCGAATCACGCTTATTTCGCCTGTGAGTTAAAACCCGTTTGCGGGGGAGGTCTGTTTTGCATTTTTGCAGTGTCTACAAAATTAGACAAGATGGATGATACGGCTATGTAGACAAGCGCCGTGAATATATTATCAGTATACAAAATAAACACTGCAAAGTTTGAACAGCAATGCAAGTGTACGGATGAGCGGGTTTGTGAGTGCAGTCTCTCTAAGAAGATCTGCTGAAGCACAACGCTTCCTCACTTTTGTACCTTACGCCTCCCATCATCTTAGATGGTACCGCCATTGGGTTGTGAACCCGAGACGTAGGTTGAACGACCAGCATGGTAATAACGACTAGTTCGTTCATGCTGCGCATGCGAGTTCCGCGCATGCTGAAAGCCAAGATGGTTCTTGTTTGTATTCAAGATGTATCTTTGCTTTGCCATCTTCGAGTTCGACATACGAACTCTCGATGACAGGGATGCCTGATGATATGACATTATCATCTGGCGACATGTACAGTCATCGTCGACCGTACTGACGATTGTCATCAATATATGACGCGACTCGACATGTACAGTCATTGGCGACCATACTGTCGACTGTCATAATAATATATGACATGACATGGTATGACTTGTCTGACAGGTATGACACGTATGACATGTATGACACATATGTCATCGTTCATGACCCTGACAGATCTCCCCTCTTAAAAGAGTTGTGACCTCACAACGGGCATACCTTTGTATATGTCTATGATGTCTTTGTTGTTGTCGCTTCTTGCTGGTACCAGTCTTCTTACACCGATTTGAGGCGTCCCTCATGGTGTTTTTAGGTTATTGGGGGGAACTGAGTCCACTTTAGTCCCTCACCTTACAGTTTCTTAGGATGTAGCCCACCTTTCTGGAAATCGTATCGTATTTCAGAGTGACGTTTCAAGGTTCAATGAAGAGCGTTTTCGTGATACAGATTGACGCTGGATTACTGATTGATCCACACGTTATCATGTATGTACTAGACGATTCAAAGCATCCGAAGTCTACGTTACGGATTATTTGCGCTAGCCGTCGTCGCTTTGCGCGAACGATGATCCCACGATTTAACAATTTATAATCGAACGATTCTCGGCCTGATATAGTGCACCCAACCCTTCCTCCCCTCCTTAAGCTACTTTGGAGGATCCTAGGTGGCGATGGGGAGCCCGATTTTTGGGGCTTGTTTTTAATGCAAACGGAGCGGCCCTGCTTAACGGAATTGGACTTTTAATCCTCAACTGGTCTGCGCAACTCCTCAATGTTTTTGTCCAGTACGCACGCTTTGACGAACATCTATCGCGATGAGTGAGAATGGATTCGCCACGTACTAATGTGAAATTTATTCAGTTATGTTTGTCAAGCACAACTTAGGATCACAACTCCGTCTACCTCAGTCAATGTCTCCGGTAGCTTCGGATGACTGGCCAAGAATCCGATGACAAACCACGGTTTTGGCAAAGGTAGCATTTAGCAGTTTTTATTTATCCACAGATATGATATATCGCATGTGTGCGTATCTGTGCAAGGGTATGATTTTGAACAAGGCTCACTACACCTTTAGCAAGGAAGGATCAATTCCCGCTTCAATGCAACATAATGATAAACATTAAGAGCAAGGTTATATAGATGATCGACATGTATTAGTATATATTACAAGAAGTAAGGGCATAAGGCTTAATATAATGTCTAGCCTTCATAGGCAGCTATAATGTCTGCTGCATTGGTCAGCTCTGTGGCTTTGACCCAGGTGTCATGCTCAGGACCGTAGCCTGCATATCGTACTAAATAGTATTTGACACCTCTAGTGAATTTATCCGAGAGTATATGTGATATCTCAAATAGTGGTTGCCCTTCTTCGGTGATCATCTGTGGCAGAGGCAAAGGTGCTTGAATCGAGTCGTTGTACAGCTCTAATCTGGAAACAGGCTGTACCGGATGAATACGGATATCAAGATCTCCGAAATCTAACTCGTATGCACGTCCATGGCTAAGCACTTTGGAAATGGTGAACGGCCCAATATATGGCTGTTTAAAGTGTCTGCCTGCCTCTGTCAAACCAGTCCATTGAATAAACTCGGTCCGTAAAAGAACTTTCTGCCCAACTGCAAACTGCTTAGGCATGTGAGTCTTATTGAATCTGGCTTGGCTAATTTCTGCTGCTCGGGAAATGTTATCTACCGCGTTGGCATGAATAGCCGAGTACTGGTCAAAATGATCTCGAATAGCTCTTTGTATTGGAACAGGAGCTTCTGGCGGAATAGTGATAACCAGGTCATGAGGCGAAAGTGGTTGCGCCATCGAGTCGAGATAAAATGGTGAATAACCAGTTGATGCAGAAACGGTATTGTTAATTGCAAACTCCACCAGAGGCAACTTGTCCTCCCACGAATTGGCTGAAGTATCATTGCAACAACACCTGAGGATGTAAAAAAATACTACTTAATCAGTTTATAAACCAGAGGATGGTGAAATCAAATCATGAATCAACAATTTGAAAATTACCTGAGGATGTCCTCAATGAAGGCATGGCTCCTCTCATTGGCAGCATTCGACTGTGGATGGTGTGACGATGTCATGGACAATCTCGTACCAGTAGATTTCCACAGTGTCTGCCAGAATGTAGAGGTGAATCTGGGGTCTCGATCTGAGATGATGTTCCTCGGAAGACCATGGAGCTTGAAGATATGCTGCATATAGATAGAAGCAGTATGCTGAGCTGTCCAGGTCATGCTGAAGGGAATGAGATGACAACGATGAGAGAATTGGCACATTACCACAAATATACTGTCGTGCCCATTAGTGGTGATAGGCAGATCAGTGATCCAATCAAGAGATACATCTAGCCATTTTGTCTTAGGCACGGAATATCGTATATGTGCCTGACCATAAGGCTTGTGTCGCCTCGTTTTCTGGCGCTGACAAACGGGGCACTCCCGAATGTACTTGATGGCTGCCGTTGTCATTCCTGGCCAATAATACCGGCTACGCAGAAGATGAAGCATGCGATTTTTGCCTACATGACCAGAAATAGTGGCTGAGTGGCACTCATGAAGAAGAATGTGGCGAAGTTGTGTGATCTCACCGTCATCTGTGGGGACTTTAGCTGTTGGTGGAATGTACAGCTGTCTGCCATATATGGTCTTACGATAGATCAACCCTTGAATGAGCTCGAAGCTGTAGCTGCTGACTGACTGTGATGAAGTCGATGATGTCAGCTTAGCCAAAATAGTCTGTGCAAATGTGTCACGATCATACTCGGATATAATGATGTCGTGTAGCTGATGAGCTGATGAAGAAGATATAAGAGCAATGAATGTAGGATCTGCAGATGGAATGACCTCGCTGATGTCCATATGATGAAGACAATCAGTAAGTTCAAAAAGTGCAGAGATACGCGTGAGTGCGTCTGCAACCTTATTCTTCTCGCCAGCAATGTGCTCTATACGGAAGTTGTATTCAGAGAGCTCATCCAACCACCGTGCCTGTTTGGGGCTCAGTGTGGATTTGGTCTGGAAATAAACCAGTGGCTGATGATCTGAGCGTACAATAGTCTCAGGAGCTCCCAACAAGATGTGGCGAAAGAATCGGAAGCCTTCCACAATGGCAAATAGCTCGATCTCAGGAATAGGCCAACGTCTCTGTGTATCGGATAGAGTGACGCTGTGATAGCCACATGGCTTCATACCTTTTCCTTGATCCTGGAGTATTACTTGACCAACGTGTATGCCTGATCCATCGACCTCCATAATAGATGGCAGTTTCTGATCTGGAAGCTGCAATACTGGAGCGTTACAGATGGCACTTTTGAGGTTATCAAATGCCTGCTGCTGCTCAGTTTCCCAGACAAACTCTGTATTATCTTTAAGGAGACGATTGAGAGGCTCGGCAACTTTGGAGAACTTTGGTATGAATCTCCTAAATTGACCAACCATGCCCAAGAATGACCGAAGGGATGACTTGCCATCTTTAGCCATACGGCGTAGAGGCTGCTTTCCAACGGTGGGACCATAAGACACTGGAGGCTGAATTGCCATGACTGCTCTGATTCTGTCTTCGATGATGGATAGGCCTGCTTCAGAGATGTGATGTCCGATAAAGTCTATAGATCTGACGAACAACTCCACCTTGGAAGGCCTGATGTAGAACTGGTGATCTCTGCAACGCTGGAGGAACTGTCGAACATGCTTCACATGGCTGTCAAAATCTGGACTGTATACAATAGTGTCGTCCATGAATATGACAAGGAACTGGTCGATGAAGTCAAAGAATGCCCGATTTCCTACACGAAGTGCTGTTGCAGGAGCATTGGTCAATCCGAAAGGCATAACTGTCCATTCATAAGAACCGTATCTGGTGCGAATAGCAGTTTTATGAATGTCGTCTGGATGAATGGGGATTTGGTGGAAGAACTGGTTGAAATCAAATCTACTGAACCAGCGTGCTCCCTTCAGCTGCTCTAGTAGGGTGTCATGTGGTGGTAGTGGATACGTGTCCTTTATGGTGATGTTATTCAGGGCACGATAATCACAACACATCCTCCACTTTCCCCCTGGCTTAGGAGCGAAAATGATTGCATGGGCACCCATATGGCTACTATCCGGGCCACTAGTCCTTCCCCAAGGACTAGGCGGAAATGCACATTACGGCCGGATTAATGGTCCTTAGACCCAACACCATGCTTCAAAAAATCCTTTGGGACACAACCTAAGTGCCTATCTTTGCGGGAAGTTGAATTTCAAAGTTTGGGTACCCGTAATCTAGCCGCGGTTTAGGGCTATGTCATGCTCTAAATTGAATTCATTTGGCTAGTCCTTGGGGAAGGACTAGTGGCGGCATGGCCCCTAATGGCCCCTTAGATGGATAGGGGGTGATGTACCACCACCCACACATCAGATTTATGACCCAATGTAAAGGTGCATAACCGTAAATGGCGTATAATGACGATATATTATGCTCTCAGCGCATGGTAAACACCATCACTAAGACGAAAATGCTGAATTATGACATTTTTCGACCCAAAATTCGAGCAAAATATTCAATAACACGCACCCTAATGGTTGGAAAATTCCCCAAAAAATACCGAGGTATAGTTTGAAGTCATATTTATGCATCACTATGCTCACTATTTGTAATATGTCCCATAGACCACATGATATGGACCATGCAAAGCTGCAATTTGGGCAATGTGGCCCCATACTTAAGCAGTTCCAGCTGATATAAATATGACAAGTACCACCAAGCAGTAGCCATATAGCGACCAATGGCATAACCCCAACTCGCCGCCACGCCCACCTATCATTGTATAGGCTATACTTGTGCAATATTACCACTTGCGGCACCTATCTAGGACCTAGAGCTCTCCCAAAAAAAATCATGAAAATCAGGTACTGAAATCAGCTTGGCGATTTGAATGGATTTCATGGAAATAGTAGGGTGCATGCCACATGGGCGTCCACCGACAACAACATGCGCCATCCCGTGGCCAATGGGACATTAAGGGACTTAGTTTAGGTCACATTGATGACACAAACCGAGTCATAGGGTCACTGGCATTGGCTAGGTCGTCCCCAAAAAATCGACGGCGCTAGTCCTTCCTCAAGGACTAGTTTTCAATTTAGTCCTTGGGGAAGGACTGTCGGATAGTAGCCACATATGGCGATGATGATGGACGAAGGATACCCAACTCGACATATTTTATGATTTGCCGTTTGAGCTCCTCCATCATGGGTGCTGGAATGGTGCGCACTGGCTGTGATGGAGGCTTATGTCCAGGTTCGATGTCGATTCTATGATATCCACCTTCAAACCTTTCTGGCTTATGACCAGCTGGGAGATCCTCCTGGAATACGTCTGAAAAGTCTTCTCTCACTTGATCACGTGCTGCTGTGATCTCGGGGTCTTCCATTGTGGTGTCTGAGTCTGATGCTGCAAAGACCAATTCACCATCGACCACGGAGAGGAAAAAGAGATATGCTACGGCTTCTTCAGCCGAACCACTGGATCGAATGCGACGGAGATGTTTTCTCATGGTGGTGGCGCTGACCAATTCCATTTCAGGAAGGCCATCTGAGTCTGAGTCTGGAGTCTGCTCAACTCTGGACAATACTGTGCGAATACTGGAGCCTGATGAATGCTTCCTAGTGATCGTCAGATTTTTGGTCTGAAAGTCAATGTGTGGATTCCTCCTCTCCAACCAATCTTGACCCAGAATGACAGTGAATGGTTTCATGTCAATGATGTAGAAATCTTCTGTATCCTTATACTTGCCCAAAGAAAATGTAGCCTTGGGAAGATAGGATGTGCATGGTAGTTGGCTTCCTCCAGCCAATCCCACTGAAAATGATGAAGAATCTGTGGGAGCTATACCAAGCTGAGCAGCGAACTGTCTGTCGATGAAAGACGATGTGGCTCCTGGATCTACCAAAATGTGAGTACTCTGTCCATAAACTTTCCCTTTATACAACAACAGCTTCTTCTGTGATTTCAGCTGTGCTGTTTGAGACTGCATCTGTGCGATGTGTTCTGTGGGATTGTCCATCTGCTGAAACTGCAATGTCAGACTGGATAGGACTTCTTCTGAGATACTCTCAATCCGGCCACTTGCTTCAGTGGCATCTTCAGGCTGATCTACCCTCGGGGTGCTCTCATCACCGGTACCTGCGCAGTACCCTGAGAGTTTCCCTGAGGAGCTGGAGCTGATGGAACTGGATCTGGAGTTGCAACTGCTGCATTGATGCTATGCTGATTTTTCAGTTCCTTGACCAAGGTGTTGATCGTATTGATGAGTTTGCCAGACCCATCCTTAGCACCCTGATTCTTCTGTGGCTGTCTCTGATTCTGAAAAGGATTCTGAGCTGGTGGCTTACCCTTGATCTCCTTTCCATCATTGGTCCTGGTGGCAAAACAATCCTTCTCGATGTGACCAACACGATCACAACGATGGCAGGTCTTATTATTCTGTGATTTTCCTTTTCCTTTTCCTTTGCCCTTGCCTTTACCACCTTTTCCTTTGTTCCGATTCTGATTGGAGTTCTGGCTGCCATTCTGATTCCAATTCCGATTTTTGTTGGATCTGTCATATGGCTTCTGGCCACGTCCTCTGTCCTTATCCTTTTTGGCTGGACCTCCAGATGACTGCTCCTTCTGCCCTCGATAGTGAAGAGTCTCTGACTGCTTCGAATGAATGACATAGTTCAAGTCGAGCAGTATCTGTGTGGTTAGTGACCACGACATATTATTCCTTTCTGTCTCTGTCAGGAATCGTAAATGGAACTGTCTGCGAAGTTCTGGATCTATGCTGTTGACAAATCTGTCCTTTATCAACACATCTTCCAGTTCAACTGCTGCCAATGCAGCCAGTGAAGTGAATGTGCGTAGATAATCTGAGAAAGTCTGGTTTCCTTGAATCAGTGACATTAGATGTTTTTTGGCCACTGATCTTTTATGGGGGTTACCAAACTGTCTGAGGAAAATCCCTCTGATCCCTGCATATGTGGCATCTGGTTGATTTGCCACGACCTGGAAATAGTGTCGGTCATTATTCTGTATGAGGGTCAGGAAAACTGTGATCAGGTCTTTGTCTGGAACTCCTGGATACGTGAATTGGAAGTATCTATCCACGGTTTCCAACCAAACCTCTGCGTCCATTCCTGATTTGTATTCCTTTGGTGGTGTCATTTTCACCTTGGGAACCAAACTGGGTGGTGCTGGTGCTGGTGCTGGATCTGCATCTGGATCTGTGAAGACCATTGGAGGATTGTCTGCAGTATATTCATCATCTGGTTCCTTAGGCTCGTTTTCAGAATCCCGATATCTGCTCATATCAGGCTTCATGCGGCTGATATTGTCGAAGTACCCTATCTTGTCGAATCTGGTCTGGGTATTATCATAACCAACGAGCCATTTTGGGATCTTGAACCGACTGTATGCATCATATGAGCCTAAGATATCAAAGAACCATGTAGACGGATCTGCATTGATGGGTGGAATGTCTGGATCTTCTGCTTCTGCCATCTAAGAAAAACAAAACACAACACCAAAATATCTTCAGCTAACTGAGTGTGTGTTGATATATATATACCTATGTTATATATGGTATATCTGTATATTATGATGAGGTTATACATGTACATATATCCACCTTCTTCCCCCCTCAAGGAAGTGTGTAATATAGTGGCAGTTGTCAATTGCCAATACCTCATTCAGCATGCATTCCTATAGGAAGCAGCTGTTACAGTTTTAGGGTTGCAGCCCTACAGTCCTTGGGTTGTAGCCCTGCAGTTTTTGGGTTGTTGCCCTACAGTTCTAGGGTTGTTGCCCACAGTATTATCATGTCTGTGATGATTTAGCATGACATAATAATGCCAAAAAACGAAGTTTTTCGAAATAATAGTGGCATTTTAGGGCATATGTGGTTACAGTGGCCCTGTTACCCAATAATGTGATTAGGGTGTTATATGTTATCAGTAACCCTAATACAGGTAAAAAATAAGCAGTATAATGTTTTTGCAAAGATTTTTAAGCAAAACTGCATTTAATACCTACATAAATGTAAGGTGGTTTTCAGGAGGTACGTTACACCCCTGTTACACACATTTAATTTTAGGGTTGTTACAGGGCGTTACACATGCTGCATAAATCAGGGATTGTTATTTGATATATAAACATTCATTTCAGCAAAAAAAATCAATCCGAAATTTTCAAAATGTGTTTTACGTACAACATTTTGAGCGATTTATTGTTACAGCAATATGTATACCCCTATATATTCAACACCTAATATTTAGGGTGTCACACAGATATGACATGTGTCATTATGATTTCCTGATACCTCAATAGGTATAAAATCATAATTTTAAATAAAATGGGCACACATTTTTCATTTTGAAATTAAACGTGGAGCATTTTTACCCATTTTACAGCTTTTTCAGCTATCTAAAATATTGCTTTGGTGACATATCTCAGTGTATATGTGGAATGTAAGTACAGAATCACTGTAAGGAACTTCACTTTTGCATATGACAAATTTCATAGCAAATAAGTGAGTTGTGCTGTATATCAACATTTATGGTTGACAAGCATTCTGGGTTTTACTGATTTAAACCCATGCACAGCAAATGTACTTTTCTGATTATGTATAGATTTATCAACTTAAGTGGAAACACCCACTTTAGTGATATTTATCAACCTATGATTTGTTCTGAGCATAGGTCTGTGCTCTTAAGATTTATCAAAGTGATATATCTTATTTAGAACAAATCTGGACTTTGCTGGATATAATCACAGCAACTTGACACAGCACATTTATATGTGTGTGGTTGTCCTTAAAACTATTGTCAGATATCATGTAAATACTGATCTGTGTGTTGCATGCAATTGATCTGATCAAGTCTGATTCAACTGTGAATATGCAACGTAGTTGTTGTAGTTGCTCCAGCAATGATTATGTGGGATGAGACTAATGGACTGCACCCAACAGTTACCAGCTGTTTTATGGGTGCAGTATTTTGCCTTCGGGTTTGGAGATAACTCCATCCAGCCCTACAGCATGTTGTCTTATCCTGTTCCCTTATGTATCGCCATCATTGACACTTTCCACGCACATGTGTTTGGAAAGTGGTATCTATATTACCATATACAATATAGTTGATCTATTCACTCTGAGTCAGTGAATCTCAACATATATAATGAATGCTTGTGTATGTGCAGTGTGTAGTACTGCTGATTAGTACTTATGTCAGTGTGTGTGTATGTTTACTTGTACACACTCTGCAGGATATGTTCTGGGTATCACAATATCCTAGACAATTTATCATGCAAGACAGTCAGCATACCATGTACTGATTACATCTAACATGATATATATAGTTTAGGAATCATTGTAATTCCATGCTAATCTCATTACAAAATGAGTTGCTTGATAGATTTTACATGAAGCTCAGGTGAGCATTCCATCCAGTAATCCACCATAGAATGTACATGTGATCTGGAGAGCATCTCGGCTCCACCAGGACATGACAAACTAATTATGGTGTTGAGATCACTTTCAGGCACCCTTTGCTACATGGATTCGAATATAGACTAGCATTCACTGCAATATGCTTATGCTCTATGTACTACAGCTGGTATCGTGATCAAGCTGTACAGTATAATAAAGCATGTACAATTCACAATCAATGCAATCATTCAGCATAAGATATGTGCATAGTATAAAAGTGTATGCACTGCATGTTGATGATTGCTGTAAGTGAAATAAGTGCATGTGTGTGTGTGCTGATTCGCACACACATGTTGTGAACAGATCATTGTGATGCTAATAAGAGTAATGCTGATGATTAAAGTATTTGTGCAGCCATCAGAACACTTTGGAATTTGCTGCAGTATGATAATAATACTTTCACAGCAACATAGTGGTAATGTATCCAAAGCATAACGATCATGTATACAGTCATTCTGCATATGATTTCGACGAGCTTATACATATGTGCTTCTCACTGCATGTAAACACATCAAAAATTGTACGCGCTAAAATCGAACGTTCTTCGCATGTGACGAAATCATGAAGAACGTATATCGTGCTGACAGGCCATAAATCATTGTACGCGCTGGTATTGTAAACAGTGCGAAGGAATTATTTGCAAAAATCACTGATATACGTCGCATACGAATGCGAGCGCTGACATGTATACGAATCAAAATTCTGTCGATGACCACTATGTAATATATCATTCTGGACAATTTTTGAAAGTGATTCATACAAGTGCGCGCATGCTGCGATTCACTTCTGTAGAAATATGCGACCATCGCGCATGCTGCCATCTGTAAATTAGTGACCATCGCGCATCAACATGTATGAAGCAATTTAGTGCAATTATGAAAATCGTGATACTGCGCTGATGATTTTTCCACGCGAAAACGATTTCGCCGCTGATTTATCGCATCTGCGAACATGCATACATTTGCGAACCATTTATGCGAATACGTTTCATTGCTGCGTCGATGTATGCCCTGCGCACACCTTATCGCGTATGTGTGCGATCAGCTGTTTCCGCGTGTATGCTGCGAGAAATCTCCTCGCGCAATCTCTGCGCTGTCGATATGCGAGTGTATATTATTCGCCCTGCAGATATTCAATATTATGCGAGCGCTGTCGATATGCGCCCACCTGCAAACCTGCGAACAATATTAAATATACTACGTCTATCGCTGCACCCACTTGAGTTCTCGAGTATCGTGCCTTGACGACTTTTAGAATACCATCTGATACGGCTATGTAGACAAGCGCCGTGAATATATTATCAGTATACAAAATAAACACTGCAAAGTTTGAACAGCAATGCAAGTGTACGGATGAGCGGGTTTGTGAGTGCAGTCTCTCTAAGAAGATCTGCTGAAGCACAACGCTTCCTCACTTTTGTACCTTACGTCTCCCATCATCTTAGATGGTACCGCCATTGGGTTGTGAACCCGAGACGTAGGTTGAACGACCAGCATGGTAATAACGACTAGTTCGTTCATGCTGCGCATGCGAGTTCCGCGCATGCTGAAAGCCAAGATGGTTCTTGTTTGTATTCAAGATGTATCTTTGCTTTGCCATCTTCGAGTTCGACATACGAACTCTCGATGACAGGGATGCCTGATGATATGACATTATCATCTGGCGACATGTACAGTCATCGTCGACCGTACTGACGACTGTCATCAATATATGACGCGACTCGACATGTACAGTCATGGTCGACCATACTGTCGACTGTCATAAATATATGACGCGACTCGACATGTACAGTCATGGTCGACCATACTGTCGACTGTCATAATAATATATGACATGACATGGTATGACATGTCTGACATGTATGACACGTATGACATGTATGACACATATGTCATCGGTCATGACCCTGACAATGGACGTAATTGGGCTACAGTTTTTAGCTTAAATACCGCTCATAAGTACGTTTGACACTATCAGAGGTTATCGCGGCTTTATACAATTCATCCCGGATCAAGTTGTGGCTTCCCGCCGATCCGCTTCGGGCTTCCGGCACGAAGCGGATCGCGGGATGCGGTACCACGCCATAACTTTGGTGTTTAAGCACACCAAGGTATGCTGAGGTGCCATACGAGATGTGTGAAGCCTTTCTTGCGTTCATTTGGGGGCAGAATGTTCAGATGACGTACGTTGACCCGAGCGTTGACCCGAGCGGAACTCCCCGGATGTCCGCGCCTTCCATGCACCTCGGTTGATGGGAGGCGGTGGCAGCCGGTGGTCCACCTACTGATATCTATATGAAGGGTTGTGCATGCTCAACCCCATCTCAACTCGCAAGGAAGGCTTCAAAACAGATTATTCATCAGTTTTTGCCAAAAATCGAACATTCGTTAACAGTGATGGGAATTGGGTAGGAAGCTTCTCAGCTCAAGTCCCCCCCGGCGTTTGCTAGGTGTGAGGGTTAAATACTGCCACGTCAGCTCCAAAATTGACCTTTCATTTTAATTTTCGGGGCTTATGGGCAGAACCCGGTAAAAATAGTGTTTTTTGGGTTTTTGAAAGTCTTATAGTTTCCCCGTTGCGCCACTAGAGAATTGTGTCATATGTCGCCCTGTCATCCCACTTCGGCTGGAGTACCCACATATATAAACAACTCTGCCATATGTCCAGTTCAGTGTCGACAACGAGTCCAAACCGTATCCGTCGGAGCCTGAGACCTTGAGGCTCCAACGGAGCCGGAGCCTGGTACCCTAGAACTCGAATGGGTACGGACTCGCACGGAGGCTAGGATTTTAAGGCTCCATCGGTGACGGGAACTAACGGAGCTTGGATTTTATGAACCCTTTAGGTTCGGTAATCATCGGATCCTGGCTTATTCAGGCTCCTACGGAGCCGGAGCCTGTGTGCCTCATGCTCCCTCGGGTTCGGGTTATTCGGGTCCTGCACACCCATAAAACCCTACGGAGACGGATGCTACACTATGGCATACACATTCGCAAAACCAAAAGAATCGGGCAATTCAATGTTATAATATATGATAATACAACTAGTTCGAAGGCTTCTTCACATTCTAGCAAAAAACAATCGTAGTTTCATGCACTGTCACCATCCTCACTATCAAACACACACTCTTCGTGGTCAGGCTGAGCAGCAACGTCCTCCTCAACCTACGTGATAACACCGACCGACGTGACACGAAGACGACTCAATAGGGGTAAAGAGCGTTTTGAACGGCTATTTCTTCCCGCGATGGAGGGGACGAGAACATGAGGATGCGTGAGCTAACCTGAAAGCGTAAGGCCTCGGTCTTCGCAGAGTTACGACCAGTGCCGAACTGTCGACATGTGGAATACTCTACAGCCGTGGATACAAATTCCTTAGCGCGATCCTCCGCATCCATGTCATTGAACCAATGGCCAGGAATATTTATCTTCACATTCAAATCTGCCTGCTCTTGACCTGGATATTTTTTCACGATTTCGCACGGCAGCGACAATTGAATTGAGGCTGTCTTTTTGTTGGCCGTCATTTTCGATAGTCCCTAGGAAAGGATAGGCGTGTCTACTTGTGCGCTTGTCACAATTAAGAATTATGGAGTTCTTACTAGCGAACAAACCAATCTTTATCCCAAGGGAATGGTTCATACATATGATATTTTATATATTTAATATCAGATACTCTATGCTCCTTGCTGGACACGCACACACGAGACACGACCCGCATAGATTCCGTGTGTCACAGTATTTTCCCCTTTCGAACACGCACATCACGCCACGCAAGACGCCAACGCCATCAGCCAAGTCCCATTTGACGCCCGATCCGACGGGGGCGGCTCTGGGAGATCTTAGGACCCGATGGGGACGGGCACGCCCGGAGCCTGCGATCGTCGTGATCCATCGGATACGGAGCCTGGAAATATCCGGCTCCGACGGGCACGGTATTCGTCGGATCCTGAGATCTTTGGAATCCGTCGGAGACGGAGCCTAGACTTCACGAGCTCCGATGGAGACGGTTCCCCATCGGATCCTGATGAAATTCGGACCCGTCGGAGACGGAGGCTGGGAAAGTTGACGACCCGGCTACGGGTCCCGGGTTGAGCCCGTACCCGTTGTCGACACTGGTCCAGTTGTCCACTGTTAATCGGAATTGCTATGCTAACTATAGATCGCTTGCACATACAAGGTCCTACCGTGATTTGCACTGATAGCGTTATTGTAATCCGCCCGATGTGACGTATACCTGTGTATGTGCATGCAAGCAAGTTTCGGATGGTTGTGGCTTGTGGTAAGCAAGAGCAGCATTACTTGTTCATGATCATGTCAAACAGTGAATTCTGTGGATGATTTTTTCGTATATTTCCAAGGATATATAAGTAATTCTTGGTTTGTGAGTAAATAATTTTTGTTGTAGTAAAATTAGGAACCTTACATTTTATACCTCAATCAGCAGCAAAGCTCGAACCCCAACGGGCAAAGATGACGGAAGCTCGATCTGACGGACGTCGCGGACGAGGACGTCACAGCATCACAGCGATAGCACCTGCACCAACATTAGCGTCCATCGCCATCGCTCGCGCCAACGCTGTCGCCCGCGTCATCGCATGTCGAACAACCTGGAGCAAGTGATAATCGCGCATGCGCTCGCTGTTCGTAATAAAACAAGGAATGATGAGATGGGGCACTCCTTGAACGTAAAACTGAACGCGCGCTCGTTATGTGAATCAACGAGTCCGTGCGGCGGAAGCGCTTCCGCGCTTGGCAAATACCGTATTCCGTTGCGCAGCCATTGTCAAACGTATCGCTGGTCACGATCGCGGAGATGAACAAACGTTCAAGTTTCATTCGCGAGTGGGAAATACGTCAGGGAGGGGGGCTGCAACCGCTGTTATTGTGACTGCATGCTGCTGCTGTATGTGTTGTTGTTGCAGCTGTTGGTGTAACTGTTGGGGTCCACACAACTGTTGTTGTTGCGATTGTTGATGCTGCGAGTACGGCTGATGCTGTAAGTACGGCTGATGCTGCAGCTGCTGGGGGTTAGGTGAGAAGGTGGTGTATGGATAGGAAGGTTATGGTGGGGGAAAGATTTGTTGTTCCTCCCCAGTGGTCGCTCGGTACGGGTTTGGGGCTTGCCGAGACATGTTGCTGAAGTGGTGAAAAAGTGTTTTTTGGGGCACTTTGAGGTGGAATATGGACCGGTAGGGGTTCTGTCGAGGCTGTGGGAAGTTTCTGAGGGTTCCTATGGTGCCCTAGGGGCAGGCTTTTGGTGGTGAAACCTGCTGGTCTAGGGTTTAGGTGTTGCTGGAAAGTGGCAAAAGGGGCTAAAAAGTGCTGTTTTTGGTTGTTTTTGCTACTTTTAAGGCCCTAGGACCACTTGTATGGCTGCAGTGAGGTCATGATATACCCGGATATCGAAGTATACTGTCCAAAACAGGTCGGATATGACCTCCCGGAGAGTTTCAACTTTACATCAACTCAGGCATGCTTGGGTCCAAAAGCCAGTTTGAGCCCCCGGTGTTAAGGAAGTGAAATCTGATGTTTTGAAGATATTTCCGAGAGAAGACGGTAGTTGTATACGGGAAAAAAATGCACTTACGGAGGTGAAAATTGCGCACATGTAGCCGGAAGTACAGCCCTCCCCCTGTAGTACAACGGAAGTACTTTAAAGACCGTGGGCGAATTGCGCAGGGGCGAATTCGCAGCACACTGATACCAATTGTGCCGGGGCACTAGACTAATATACTCAGAAGTTGTTTTTGTTTGAACATGTAAAGGTACAATATTCTTTTTGCATTATATCACTGGAACAGGGCCAGATTAATTAGGTGCTAACGTTCGTTACGATCTGAGTTCTGCAGACCGTACACTTCTCCAAGAGCTCTCTTATTCACTCGTAACCCGGGCAACCCAGTTAGCAGATCTGGCTGCCCGATGTCATCCTACGATATACAGTACGATTTCCGATCCGAATACTTTTCAATTTCGGTTGCATTTCTGATCTGATCCAACGTCTTCAACCCTGACGTCCTATCGACAGGTTGTCCCGACGACTGTTATACAGTACTGTCATACTACTGTGCTGTCATCTAATCATACTGCCGACTCCCAGATATCTGACACTCGGTTTGATCGTCTTTTCAATCTCGATGTGAATCCAATCGTATCCCGGTGATCTGACTCAATGCCACGGTGACTGGCATACAGTACTGTCATACCCCGGATGCCTGGTACTCATTCTTCTCATATTCTCAAGCCCAGTTTCACTGTCACCGTGTATCCCTGTAATTCTCTCGCGATGACTCAGTTCTGTCAATCACGCAGTGAATCCTGGCACAAAGATGTTCCCCATCATCGCAGAACGAGTGGACATCTTGAGAGCAATCCATGCATATATGAGAGCTTGTGCATAATACAATCCGACTTTTGTATGTACTAGCTCTAGTAATAGCTAGTACTAGCTATGTGGCTAGTACTAGCCACATGGCCACTGTGGCTATGTAGTACTAGCCACTGGCTAGTGGCTAGTACTACATAGCCACTAGCCATGTAGTACAAAGCTACATGGCTATAGCATTGAAAAGCCATGCACTGGCAACTGCAGCATACATCGTTAACGGTACCGATATGCCTCTTTCATGTTTACATCAATGGACAGCTCCATCTGGAATGTGCGAATGCCGAATTATTGGGATATGGCTATCCCTCGAGACAAAAATAGTATGTTCTGTTCAGAAGCACCTGCTGGATACAACTATCACTTGTAAGTAAAGAGGTTCTAGTGTCACAATACCATCATCACAACATTGCCATGCAAGAATGATGGTGATCAAATTGATCTTACTCCTCATCGCATGATTTCACCAGTGACAGGGCACCATCTCCGCAGAGATTGCCTACAGGCGAGTTTAGAGAACATTGCTCATGTCATCACGTGCTTCTGGATCATCTGTATACTCGGAGGTATATTCTGAGTAATACGCGCTTTGGGGTCTACTGTCATAATCAGTGTCGGTCCTCTCATCCTCATAATCTGTCTGATCGTCTGCCAAGTTGTCATAATCTGGTGGAAGATAGAGTCCACGATGCTCCACATCTGTCGATCCCGCTTCGGGATTGAAGCTCACAGGATGTATTTGCCCAATAGTCTTCACCATTTGAATTTTTTGCATCAAGTTTGGTCCCTGCATACAGAACGTTATCTTTCCCTAAGGTGGTTATCGGGCCTCCTTCTCGGAATATTTCAAACTTCGTGGCGCCAGTGATCCCACACCCAAAAGCAACCTCGGCTGCTCGATTCAATGCGAGCGAGGCTTGTTAATATGCATATGGCCTCATTTGATGGCAGGAAACATCATTCCCAGCCCTTTTTAACTCTCCAGGTGGCTCGACCATCATAGACACCCTGCTGAGCCCTTCTTACAAAGAAACGCCCGATTGGGACCACAACAACATGGTGCTTTCTGTGGCTTGATGCGACATTTTCAAGCCTAAGATCAGGGTTTACACATGACCACTATGACCTGTCTTGTCTTACAGCTCAGGTTATGCAAATCTATATTTACTTCGCATCCCCAAGGCTCTGTGGTTGTCCGATGGCAACAGGGCGCAGCAGCATACCAGCACACTGTTCACATGTTTCCGCATGCTATCCAGAATGCCAACCACCTCTTTGACTGTGGTCTCCACACTTTTAACGCGATGCTCAACCTGTGCCACCCAGTAATCAACCACATCTTCTCAAGCACATTTGCAGCTCGGATTGCAGACACTCAAGGACAGCCACTGGGAACATGGCACGGGTGCCAAGGTGCCAAGTAGAAGCGTTGGCGGAAAAAAGAGGGAAATCTGCACGAAGTGGATGTCCTGGGAGAGCAAGGACTTCAAAGAGAAGTGCAAGCAGTACAGGGAGTACACGATAAGGGATGCAAGTGACCAGAGAGAGAGAGAGAGGAACATGGAAGACGCAGGTGCCCACAGAGGCGAGAGGTGCATCCGGAAGCGAGAGGTGCACATTGAGGCAGACACATGGACGCTATTGTTGCACGTGGAGGCCAAACAGGTGCACGCGGAGGCCAAACCAACACATGGAGGAGACTGGAGCTTGAGCTCAAGACGATGGGATGAACTATTGGAATCTGCAGTGCCTGCTGATCAGTTTGGTGTAAAGCATGACTGTCTAGGCCTTGTACAGCAGTCAGGATGCTCAAACCCTGAAGAAATCCTAAGAAACCTTTAGATCTAGATCTGTAGATCTGCTGAACTAATCGTGGCCGTTGGATCATATGATGACCATCGGCAAGACACAGTGCGTAATAGCTCGCGGCCCATCTTCTGAAAGTGGGCTGGATAGTTCATCGGCCCACCTTAGACGTGTCACTGCGGTCGGTTTGAACAAGACAGTGACACGTAGGACTCAAGTTCGTTAACTTTCACTTAACTCGCCCAATCAATAATGATTGGGCGCTAGAGTTCGCGGCGTTTCAAGCTGCGAACTGCTACATCTTTTGTGAATGAAAGTTTACGCTCACTTTTGCCAAATACCCACCGCTGAATTCCAACATGAACAGGTCTAACAACTTTTGTACTATTCCTGACCCTTGGGGAAACAAGGAGATAAATGCAGCACAGCAACCACTGCACCTCAATGATTTTTTTTCTTTTCATTTCGTTCATTTGATGATGATAGCATGGGAATTTTCACGAGTTTTCCCTTTATCTCACCCTCGTTGCTTTGATATTGGGGCCAGTATGCCATTGCAAATCCAAATTATTCAAGTCTGGAGGTACGCTGGAAATTGAAACCAGGGGGTCTCCGGCTGCACTGGCAGCTTCAAGGATAGTGAAAACACATGAAGCCACCTGAGCACAGAGAGCGCAGCTCGCAGTCCTTTCAGCTGAACAGCTCTTGACTTGCAACCTAATCGCGGCAGCAGAGGCAGATGAACATTCGGCATTTGTGCGTAGGCCTCCAGCAAAAAGAGGCTGAGCAAATGAAATGAAATTACGTTTGAAAGACGCGACGCTCAGGATGGCCCAGGAACCACCGCACATCAAGTTCCAAGCACAAAGATAAGTCGCAAGAGACAGAGGGCACCGAAGAAGGCTAAACTGCTGGCGGCTAGCGACAGCAAGCCTGGAAACTCCGCCAAAGACTAGTGCCTCCTTCCTCTGACCAAAAGACTTGATTTCACGGGTCTTGCATGGGTACACCTTGGCAGCTCTACAGACACTTTAATGGGACAGCATACTGCTGGTACCCTTTCAGGAGAGAAGTGGGAAAAACCCACGCCCGCAAATATTTCTTCCACTCGACACAGGACTCATAGGCGGAAACAGGCCAAGAGGGCATTATGAGCACGAGTTCTGGAAAACGCAGGTGGCAGGAACGGCAAATGCCGCACACCTGCTGACACATGACTTTCATTCCGACGGTGGTGCAGGGGCAGAACAGGGAGCATCCACAGGCTACCAGGGGTCCTCATCGCCCATGGGTTAAGTGGAGAAAGAAAGGTTATCACTCTAGGGTTCGGATTTATGTGTTCACCGGTTAAGAAACCACCATAGACATGGAGCTCAATGCATTTCATTCCTACAGCTTTCTCAAAATGACTGCCACGGATGTGTGACATCCTCCCCTGGGGTAAGAGACAGCTTGCATCTAGCGGCCACACCGCAATCAGAAATCACTTTTTCCCTGACGGATTTTTTTCAGTTGGGATCTGACAGCATGCGGAGTAGGCTCCTTGATACTTCAGTAGTGGACCACGGTTGAATCTAAACTCTGTTATGGGCCCTCTGGCAGTCTCTATTGAGCTCTGAGACTCCCTTGGCAATACAAAAGCGACACTTGTTTGCTAACTTCAGAAAGCAAGCGACAGGGTCACAGCAAGTATCTCAGCAGTTTTATGTCAGCATCGGTGACAGAATAGCAACAACTAAATCCTAGTGCACTAGCGCAAACTTGCAAACGCATGCCAGACCGTCCTGAGAAAGCAGTCACCAACTAGCAACCTGACATCGATTCGTAAGGAGCCCTACTCATTACCTGCTGACCTGTAGGCTCGGAAGCACTTCCAAATAGTATCACACACCAATGATGTGGGGTCTGTTTTTCTCGTCTTTTTGGGTAAACAAGCAAACACTTCGGCGGTAAAGAAATTGGGAGTTGAGCTGGAGACCATGGGGCGAATAAGCCCTCAACTTTTTCCTGAACTTGACGCCTCAAGATGAACAAGCAAACTACTTCGACAGGAAAAAGACTGGGACTGAGCTTGAAACATCGGAGGGAACAAGCAAACAAGTTCAACGGGAAAAGGATCTGGAAAACGCGTTTGCTTCTCAGGAGCCGAACATTCAGCTTGGTCTGCCTCTCAATATGCTTGGCCTAGATCGCCTACAGGCAGTCTGTGGGATGGGCCAGCAGGAATCTAACCAATGCAGTGCGCTCATGAGCCTCGATGGCGACAGCCTCTGCCACAGCGTACGCTTCCACAGTCTGAGTGAGGCGGAGCTCCGTAGCCTTGAGCTTCTCCTCCGTCGAGACCAGCTTAATGATTTTGTTATCCAGTTCACGCTTGGTGCCCAGCAGCAGGTTCTCCGTCGTCTGCAGCCGTTGCCGCATCTCTACGAACCGCTTCGACAGCTCATCTCTCGACAGCTCATTATCCTTGTTTGCTGAGCATACCCGCACTTTTCCCATCACTCAGCCCTTTCGATCGCACCGAAGACATCAATGTATGCAAGGCAGCTGTCCCGGTCCCGCAGGCAACTAGCCTTTATGGTGAGTCCCCTTTAGATTAAGGGATGGACTCACGGTATACGATCTTTGAAGCGATGCAGCACCTTTTACAGACGCTCTTTCCAACTGGACTTCGTTTCCCTAGCCTCACAGTTGTCGGAACAAACACAACCAGACCATGAGCTACATCGACGGAAGTCCAGCCAGAGCTATATATCGAGCCTCACCGCTATCCTCAAAGAGCAGTTCCTAGCAATGCGGTCCGGCACAGAACAGGCACGAAAAACGTTTGCACGGCCATGATCACCTCGCAGGTAGTAGTTACGTTGGTGCCAATATACTACTGACAGGTGAACGTTTGAAAAACTACAGCAGAACTCAACGTAGTCCCAGGGGGAAGTGGGAAGTACAAGCACACACCTTCCTCCTCCTCCTCCTCCTCGTCATCCAAATAATTTCTGCCCGGACCGAAAGATACACCTGTAGGCTGCTGCTCTAAGCTCATCTCGCCACTGAACGCTGACTGGAGCCCTGCTGCATCTTTGCTCGCTTCCGGCACCGTCGCTGCGAGGCTTGGCTCGGTCCGAGGCTGCGACGTTTGGATAGACGTGGAGCCCTCAGAATCCTCCTTGGTTATCCCAGAGGCAGCTGAGGACTCCTTAGAAAAAAGGGAGATTCCTGAAGCCTTCCCGGCAAGCACAGGTGAAGGTGACTTCCGCATGTAGCTGTCGGGATAGGCAACCGGTGGGTAGTAGCCATAATATTTAAGCTGCTCCTCCATGTATTCGGGAAGGGTGTTCATCACGCCAAGTGTGGTGGCTGTGTCTCGAATGAGACGTGTGAGCATTCCAAGCATTACGTCGTGCCCACGCTCCCTCGATCGCATCAAGTCCACGTACTCTGCCCGAAGCTTACGCTGACCCGAGATGAGAACACGGTTCCACGATTCCAGCTCTTCAATACTCTTGAGCGTCTGTAATTAACAAGGGATTACGAACAAGATTCAGAAAAAAATGTTTTTTGCGATCGTAGTCAAGAAAAACTGGCTTTAAGCAATGGCAAAGTTCACCTCATGATGCAAAGGGAATGCTTCGCGTTAGATACACCTAATCTCATTTGTATTGCGTTGTACCAGCTGCGGAAACCAACCTTTTTAAATGTGCTCTCGAACTCGAACTCGGTCTCGCCTCGCTGTATCATCTTTCTCAACTTGATTCTGTAGAGGAATAGCTTGCAGCTACTGACGATGATGTCCCCCGCAACATTCGTGAGCCTCAACTTGAATTTAGAGCTGATCTTCATGTCCACTACCCTCTGCTCCGAAGGCGAACACTTCAAGTACTCCGTGATAACCGCAATCTGTCCAACAGACACCGACGTTTCAGATGCTTGGCCCTGTGATATCTTGTTATTTCACTTTGTGTCTTACCGTTCGTTTACCTGGGTCGCGGAAAGGTCAAGGCAACGGCCTCAGCTTTTACCTCACTCTTGACCAACAGACAACAGATAGTGCCATGTCGCGGCAGATCTTGCAAGCACCGGCGAATTAAAGGCGTAGCAAATTTGTGAAAGTCGCGGTGTTTTTGTGCCATTTCCGTAAGTGCGCGAAGTTTCAGGAGGTCCGCTTCCGTCCAGTACAGAGACAAGGAGAAGACTCAACAAAAAGAATATCGTATCGATCGACATCGACTTACTCATAACTAGGCTAAGCATAGGCATACCAGATGGAAATGCAAGCGCGTTTTCAGGGTATGCGCACCATAACTGCGATAGTAATATTCCCAACAATAAAGGACAAGGTACAAAATAGACGACCAGGATGTGTTGTCGGATATGCATCGCCGTATCCAACCGTGCTCAGAGTAGTAACCACGAGCCATAAGGTCTCCCAGAAATTGTTGTGGAAGTTATTTTCCGTACCTGACAGACCGCACAAGCCGGGGAGCAGGAAATGACTGACAGCCATCTCTCGCAACATACGGATATTCGGAAAGCTGGCTGCCAGTGTGCTTGGTATTCGGCAGATGATTTCTTCCGTGGCTCGCCAGTAGAAGGAGAGTCATGCGTGAAGTGGCTCATCACAACGCCACCACAGGATTCATGCTGGGACTCAGGGGTTCACAGACGGGTTCACAGAGTTAGTTCCAGTGGGTAGGGTTATCCTGCTCGGGCGAAAGGTTTAGAAGGAGAGTGGCGGAGTGCGGGGAAAGGCAGTTCTCACCCCAACCGGTTGGACCAGGAATCTCCGAGATGCGAACCAGGTACCTGGCACACAGCGGTAATCCACGGCTTTAAATTTATTTGGCAAGGCAAGTGGAGTGCGACGCGTTAGCAAAAAGCCTTGTCTCCCCCGGGTCTTCACCCAACGTATTTTTTATTTCGGACAAGTCGCGCTGCGCCTCCAGCTCTGTTGAAATTTGCTCACAACAACGAGTGTGGTGTACCTAGAGAACCGGGTGCAAGTGGCAATAACCAAGCAAACGTGAAACTTGCTTCCCAACAGATATCCGCCTGCACAGACGGATGATTCCGAGGGTCCCCTGCTGTAATCTGAGGATGAGGCAAGTGGGTGGGCGGGTCTATCAGGATACGGTACCCGAAAATCAATACGTTCAGTACGGAGGCCAAAGCTAGGGTGGTGAACGGGCTAATGCTCAACCACATCTTTATGGTCAGGGTTGCGGATCTATCGACTTTATACAGCCGCATGATGGCGTCTTCGCTCGGCTTGGAAAATGTATGCAGATGTACGTAGCGAAGGACGTGATATATCCTGCAGGTGGATACATTTCTCGGGCATCACGGGCAACCTCTTCAGTTTGCAGTAGTTACCGCAGTAGAGTACCCCGACATTTTAGGAGTCATCTCTGCAATATGCGACGGCCGGTTAACATGACGCAAGCGAAATTCAGTCCGCTCAGTCATGCGGCAAACGTCCTCAAAATATCGAAGGATAAAACAGAACACGTCCGGTCATCTTGCCTTCTCAGCGACAATGGGACCCTGCATCAACTCCTCTAACCAAAGCTTCTGGGGTCTATCCAAAGCGTAAGATTCAGACTCATAGCTCCCGAGTGAAGCGTGGTGCAACTTTTCACGCAGCTCAAGCACAAGCCCGGCAAGTTCACGGACCTCAAAAAGCAGAGCGCCGTCCAACCACTATCGACGTGATATTCCAGGACGTGGCCCAAGCTTTCCACTTTGACCATCTTTTCACCGGAACCCAGCGGCGGGTGGCAGGAACATAGCATCACTTCGATGACGACTCGATAAGCTAAGGGTGACATCAACAACTGAGTCGCCCTCGGGACAGCCTTTTTTATCTTGAGAAAGTCGAGCTCGAGGTTATTGAATCGCCATACGCCAAAAACCAATATCAAAGTTATCAATCCGTTAATAATTTTCGTGATGAGTATTTTAGTGCATACGTTACATTCCTTGTAGTGCAGTTCGTTTGTGTATATTGAGATCGCCTGCAGGAAGTATTCATAGTTCAGGTAAGATACTCTAAACCCAAGATGCATGAAATACAGGGAGGCAATATGCCGGTGGAAGCTTAAGGGACAAATAGGCAGGCACACGCGTGACTCGACGACCAAAACAAGTAGCAACGCGCAAGCAACTTGACCTATCGCAAGACACAGCGATGTCATTTGGACAGAATTCCAGAAATTCTGGCGAAAGAATTCGATTCTTGCGGCTGCCGAAAAACTCGTGTACAAGGTCAAGGTCATTTTCTGTTAAAAATGCCTGACAAGAAAAGTACAAAAACAAAATTCTGGGACGTTCTCTCAACTTCAGCCCTTGTCTCATCCTATTCCGTTGTCTATGTCTCATCTTGTTGTCGAGATGTTTGTACAGGCTTCAATATACATGGTCAACAATGACTTCTTTGACAGGAGAGCGACGTAGTTTTGTTGTGCTGGGATTACCAGTCCAGACATGGCAGAGATAAGGTTGATGGTTGACCACTTCCGAAGCCTCATCTTAACTTCACGAACTTTCAAAGTAGTAGATTTGTCCAGCAACCCGCCCACCACCCCTTGCCAGTCGCCTGTGGCCTGCGGGCTATGCATACCAGATGGCCCATCGGACTGCGGAAGATTGTTCATCGACCCAATGTTTCTGAGCTCCTCTTTTTCAAGCGGAGCTGTCATGCCGAATTCTTGAGTTCTACTCTGCTCGCCCATATTTCGAGGGGTTAAAAAATTCTTTATTCCTTCGTTAAAGAGTGGATGCTATTTGAGCACTGAAGGTTCGCGAAGAGTAACAGCGCCCAGTAGAACACAACAGTATTTTGAGCCCCGCTTTGAGTCTGAGCATATTAGCTAGGAGTCATTGTCTTGTTTGACTGCACAAATGAAATCATGGCTCGCTAAAAACACACTTTTGAAATCAAGTTGAGTCCTCACGCATCCTGGGGCATTGTGCCACCAGTAAGTTGAACCACCGGTTCGCACACTCCATACGTTCAGCTTTATTTTCTTTTGTAAATTTCAAAGCTGCAAGATTCAAGCGAACAATTTCTGTACTGTGTTGTCCGAAATTTTGAGCCGATTCTCGGCATGAAATAGATGATAGAGATCATGCGATATGCACACGTATGGCCCGGTCTGTAATGATGCGCACAGTCCTGAAGGACCTCATATATCATCTTGTGGTCATACCATTGAAATGTCGGTGGTCATATCTGCAAGGCCGAGTGGATGTCGAAACTGAGGTCTTCATACTCCCTTGCCGCCGCCCTCGGCCTGGCAGCGCTTGCCCCCTCCGTGTGCGATGCAAAAGCCGGTGCTACCCCTGGCTGCCTTTTTGCAGCCCTCGGCCTGGCAGCGCTTGCCCCCTCCGTGTGCGATGCAAAAGTCGGTGCTACCCCTGGCTGCCTTTTTGCAGCCCTCACAAAAGAGGTCCCTCACAAAAGAAAACTTTCTCTCGGGTCTCTTGAAATTGCTCTCGGGCGTTAGAAAAAATTACTCTTGGGTGCTGAGAAATCGGCAATGAGCTGAAAATATCACCTAAAATTATAAAAATCACAGTCGAGTGGGGAGTAATTTCCTCTTCGCACTCGGAAGTGGTTTTTTTTCTTTTTTTCCGACTTTCAAGGGTAATTTCTTTTTTTACGGGCCGCCGAGAGTTTAAAAAATCTAAAATGCACAGTGGAGAGTACTTTCCTCTACCTCCACACTCGGGAGTGACTTCGTTCCCCTTTTTTCCGACTTTTATGGGTATTTGGGGGGGGGAGGGGCGCGAGAGTAAGAAAATCACAAAAATTCACAGACTATATTGTAACCGGATCCATAACCTTATGAAAAGGATGAACTGGAACCATACGAACCTTATGAAAAGGATGAACTGGATATATATATGTGACGGGTATATATCTAGGCAGTAAGACACAGAAAACACACAGGGCCGGGTGCTCGTAACGGTGATAACATAAAACTGAATAGAAAGTCCTTGAAGGCTAACTAGCAAGTCACGGAACCGCAGAGTCACGGCTAAGGGTGTCACATGACACACACACGGCGAGGGGTGAAACAGGGAGAAGCAGGCCCCCATACAGTGGGGGGTAAATCAGCTTTCCCATGATGCGGAACTCCGAACTCCTGAGCCTTTGGAAAATCCTCCAACTCCCGATGTTCATTTTGGCGGGTCGGTTAGGGCTCTCGCTTATCCTTGCGGTGAGGATTTGTTAATAGCAAAAGTGTACGCTCTGAGATTCCGCATGCGAGCCAGATTGTGAGAACACACACGCAGTCAAGCACTACAAGTCAAGTGCAACGCTCACATATGTCAACCGTGAAACTGTGAAGCTATACACAAGATAATACGAAGTGTTATAGCTTCCGCCGAAAGAATGTGATGACAGCCCCTAAGGTGTCAGATGTGAAATGACAGATGCTATGAACTGTCTGACTACCGAAGTCGATATCGGAGATGGCGCTGATGACAGTGAAGAAGTCATAGTAGTCGAACCGTATCGGTGATGACACAGATGATGATGACACTGTCGGCATGCCAAATCCAGCACACCACCTCGAGTGAGGTGGGCAGACCAGAATGAATACACTCATACCAATCTCCAGTCCAGACCAGAAAGAACCACAATCATGCCTGCCAGGGCTGAAAACCCCAAAAAGCTGGACAAAGTCCACACGGTCCTGGCAGGCCTATCAGCTCCCTGTCTCTAGTGCCACTCCTCCACCGGGGGAATAGTATGCTGCTGTGCCCTGAGGGTCCGCACACCGCGGTGTCATGCAGCCGGATGCTTCGTCAGGGATATGACAAGGAGTACCCGAAGGCAGGTCCAGGTCACCCCGTCACCGTCAGACTTACAGACAAGGGAAGATGTAGGGAGGGTCACAGCGGGTGGAGGCAGAGGCTCTCACGTACGAGACAGGTGCCGGTCACGGGTCCCCGAAGGGTACATAAGGTCGTAGGAGTCAAGGTACGGCATGCAACATTCACATAACAGGTCTTGTGCATGCTTGCTAAACCTCTAGGCTAACTGTCATTCTATCGGTTGGTTGTTTTCTGCATATATTCTCAAAACCAAATCATAAAGTACTTGCAACAAAGTACCTGCAAAGCACAGTCAGAAACAAAACCCAAAACAGGACAAATCAGAGGGTACTCACAGTCAGATCATGCTGCTGCTTTCTGAGTAGGCCTCCATGTCGAAAATCCAAAAGATTTGGCAGCCTGAATCACTGCCTTTTGCATATCCATGTAGCTGTCAAAGAGCATGTTGAAGTAGGGCACGGTGTTCTTGGTGGGAGGAACTGGCTTGGTGTAGGGGTCAGCCAAGTTCTTCTCCGAAGGCACCCTCCAGCATATGATCCAGCCCAGTCTGACAAAGTCTCTGAGCATATGGAATCTGACCAGAACATGCTTGAGCTTCTGGGACAGTGGGATATTTTCAGCAATAGACCTGCATGCATCATTATCCAGGAGAAGAGGAACCGGAAGCTCCAATCTGGGGCAGGTTGCTGAAGCTGGAAGGTACTCTGTGCTTCTCATATTCTGATAGTCCACTGGCCTGCGGTCTGAATCTGAATAAATCTCGAGCTCATCTGTCACTGACTTGCCATCAGGCCTGACACCACCGACTCCTGTACCCGTAGGTGTAGTGTAATCCAGGAGTTTAGTCAGGAGAGTTCCCGGCTGTAACCCAGGGTAGCTGAATGCAATGTCAGTGGCGACCCTCTCGGCCTCAGTGATCTCAGAATCAAGTCCAGTAGTAGAGGGTGGCTGTCCCTGAATAGGGTGTTGTATATAGCCGAATATTTCTGTCAGCATAAACATGAGAGACACCACCCGCTGAGCTGCAGTAGATGCTGCAACATATTCTGAACCCGTAGAAGATGTTTCTGTGATTGTCTGTCTGACTGTACCATACTGTAGAATCATGCCACAGAAGAATATCACCATGCCAGAGTATGATCTAGCTGAGTTTTCCAGGTCTCTGGCAAGGTCAGCATCGGAGTACACAAACAGTGTGAGCACCCGTGCTGGCCTCTCAGGGTAATAGAAGGCCATTCTGTAGTGTGCCGTGCAGTCCAGATACTGTGCAATTCTGATAAGAGCCTTCATTGAGTCCTCTGAGGGACAGGCCACAAACTGTGACAGGTAGATCACTGCATAGTAGATATCTGGCCGTGACGTCCTGCTGTGCCAGAGCAGGGACCCAAGGATAGACCGATAGGGTTTTACCAGAGTGAGGTCAGGGTCTACTGGTTTTGATATCACCAGTTTAGAGTCCATAGGTGTACGGAAGGGTCTCTCGGGTATGTTGTTAGCTGTCATAAGGTCTTTAATCTGTCGAGACTGATTGAGGTACACCCCCTAGTCATCATGTTGTATTGTCATCTGAAGGATAGAGGATATAGGACCCAAGTGTTTGGCCTTAAAAGTTGCTCTGAAAGCGGTCCAGAAGGCCCTCTCAAGAGCCGTGGAACAGGCCATACCAAAGTCATCCACATATGCCACACACATAGCCTTAACCGTAGGCGTGTAGATGTGATAGATACAGGCATCATGTGTAGACTGCCTGAATGATTGTCCCATGTATTTGAAACTGAGCATAAACTGTTTAACCATCCTCTGCCATGATGCGCCGGCAATCTTGAGGCCGTACAGCGCATATGAGAGCAGAGCATAGCTGTAGCCCTTAAAGGTATAGCCAGAGGGAAACTGAATCCACACGGGGAACTCAAGCTTAGCATGCATAAAGGCCTGAGACACATCCAGATGTGACACCACCAGCTGGAATAGAGCTGCAAAAATGAATAGCAGTCTGAAAGCTGATATCTCTGGGGTAGCTGAAGAGGTCTCCCACGGAAGGTAGCCTGTAGTTCTGCTGCCGTCACCAGCCATACGGGCTTTAAATATCTGATAGGGCTTGCCTGCACCAGTAGGGTCAGGTTTGAATGGCATAGACAGTACAAATAGTGTAGTAAGGTACTGTGCATTAGCCGGAGGTGTCCCCAGCTTGAGCTTTTCCTGATTAACCATATCACCAACCTCCTGATCCATAGCTTTCAGCCAGTCTTCAGACTGTGGTGAGGATAGGGCCTGTCTGACACCGTGAGGTAGCTTAATCTCTGGTGCCGAGACCTCAAGCATATGTGTAATAGTAGAGGTAGGAGCATCAGAGAGAAACTGCTCCATGCTGCTGAAACTGCCAAACATGTACTCTGCTCTGAGGTCACTGCTGAGGGTGTCAGAGAAGGGCAGGTAAGCAGTTGAGTGTGTGGACGGAAAGATAATCAGGTTGGCTGGTAGATCAATGTGCCAGCCAGCCGGCTCGTCGGTGCAGGGTTCCAGGATGACACCGTTGGGTCTCCTGTTGCCTCTGTGGGTGGAGATGAGAATTGCACTGTAGATAGGTGCTCTGATTGTCTGACGAGCCTTCACAATAGTCCAGATAGGATAGTGTTCATTGATGCCACTTAGCTTTCTGTAGCAGTCCAGATAGTGTAGAAGGTCCCGATAGTGCCGACCATCTGATGTCTGTAATACATATCTGACTGCCATAGTCCAGGTAACTGTGCCATCTGTCTGAATAAGCTGAACACATGCGTGTGACTCCTCTCCGTCAAAGAAAGAGCCAATACCATGAACCCTCGAGCCTGCTGTGTCAAAGCTGTCACTGAATGGCTGTGGTCTGTCATAGGATGCATCAAACTCCCGCTCTGCCTGATGTGGGTCTGGAAAGGAGCCCAATACCTCTCCCATGTCCTGATGATTATGAATCCAGTGAGGCTTGCCAACATAGTGTACCATATTAGTCTCAGTATCCAAGATTTTATATGCCAGAGAGCTGACTGATACACCAACAAGGCGACCTGACCAGGCCGCCCGCTGGGACTTCCTAGACATGCCAGGCTGTCTGGAGTTCCTCTGCTGCTGAGACATAATGACATAGCAATTCTGGCCGAAGGCCTTCAGTTTTGCATAGCCATAGTGATAGCCTCTGATCTGATGAAATGGTGTTGTAGAGATGTTCTTGTGAGTAGAGATATTCCATATGAAGCCAGCATGGGTGGCAGCCAGAGGCCAGTAGTCCTCGGGCATGCCAGCTGCCAGAAGTAATGCCTTAGCCATGTCTGATATCTTGCCAATGGCATTTTCTGCATGAGGGTTGTCTGTATGCACTGTAGGAGATGACTTCTGGTGTAATATACGGTGTTTTTGATAGAAAGCCACACACTGGGGGTCACCCATCTCTGGAGCACAGTCTGTACGGAGTGTTGTGGACTGTGGTGCATACCCCATTGCATGTAAGCTGCCGTAGAAGTGAACCAGACAGGTGTAGTATTCTGATTTCTGGACGAAGGTGTACACAAATATGAATCTGCTGACATAGTCAATGAACTGACATCGGTACAGGTGGCCATTGTAGCCAGCTGGGGTAATAGGTCCTGTCAATTCAGCAGCCCACTTCTGGCCGGGCTGTATGGCAGGGCTCTATATCGGTTTGGTTTTTCGGTATCGATACAATCCGATATCCGAAAAACGGTATCGATAATCGGCACAATCGATACATAATCGATTACTTGGACATTTATATGTAATTTGTTATAAATTAAATATGGAACACCAAAACCTGCACAATCGATAGTTAGACATTGCAATCCGATAATCGGCGATAAATACGATATATCGATAGTATCGGTTATCGGAAATATCGATATAGAGCCTTGCTGTATGGCCACTGATCTCAACTGGTCATGGTGTCCACAGGGCTTCTGCTTCAGCTTACTGGTACAGCATACTGCACAGAACTGAGAGCAGGTCGGCATAGCTGCTATAGCTCGCCTAGACAGCAGAGGCCGACCGAGCTGGATGCCGGGCAGGTCGTAGAGCTTAAGCAGACTGGCTGTAGAGCCGTGACCCATGACTGCATGGAACTCCACAAAGGGACTGACCCGAACAGGTGTGTTTCTGTTCCTGAACAGGATACAGATCTCAAAGGGAGTGCCATCAATGAATACTCTGTCAGGTCCGCCATCTGAGCCAGCCGGTGTCAGTGGGTGACTGGAAGCATATGTGTGCTTCCGAGAGAAACTGAATATCCTCTTACTGCCTTTAGGATAGATGTGTAGTACCTCCATAGTACAAGTCTTGTGCCATATATGGTGTTGTGGCATATACGGGACAATCCAGAAGTAGGTGGTATTATGCGGGTCAAGGAGAAAGTCATGGTTGCCCTTAGTCAGCATTCTGTCAATCATACTGATACTGAAGGGAATGTTGCCATAGAAGAACTGACCCGTCCACTGTTTGGTGTGACAATCATCTGAAATAGACCAGTGCTCAAGAGCCGGATGATTGTTACCCTCTCCAACAGGCAGAGAGTCCCCATACATAGATACATCAAAAGCCGGAGTACCAAGTTTAGCTGTAGCTGTAGGAGAGCCGTGAGTAGTAGCCCATTTAGTGTACTCGCTATTACTCCACTGCCAGTCTGATGAGTCTCCTGTGCGGGTCCTGACAGCTGCTGAGCCGAAGTGGTGAGAGTGCGGGCGCTGCGGCTCATCCCAGAGGTAATCCACCTGATTGTCTGTGATACGATATGTTCTGCCTGAGTCCAGGTGGGTATAGGTCATGGTAATGAAGTCTGGGGAACTGAAGCCATGCCGGAGCATAACCCGGGTAGATAGGAGTGTCCTGGCGCCTTCCTTGAAGTGGCAGCCAGGTATAGTGTACTCGTCTATCTCCCCTGACAGTATCTCACGGCCATAGAGGTGTAGTGTACAGGTCCCGTCAGTTCGGGATACGGGACCTGTCATCACCGTAGAGAAGCCAATAGTGGCGGAGGTGTCTAGAGCCGAGATCCTGGACCTGGTGCCTGTGATATTCCCAGTGGCACCAGAGTCTACCACAATGCCATCGCCGTCCCGTGATAGTGTATAGGCCGAGACAACAGGGCTACAGGTGAACACTAGCCCGGGTGGTGGTGTGCCGTGTGCTGTCCAAGTGAAGCCGAGCCACCATGACATGTGCACCACGGCACCACCGACGGTGATCATGAGATCTGCCAGGTGTGAGGTGGTCTCGAGGACACTGCCTGTCTGATGCCAAGCCACTGAGCCAACACCACCGACACCTCTGTCCACTGTACTGTCGCCTGATATTGACTGGAAGTCCATGAGGTATAGAAACAGACACTGAATGATAACTGCCAGAATGGTTGCCAGGGTTAGAGCCGTGAGGTGTCGGGACCGCCTGCGGCGGCCCTCACTGTCTGCTGTTATAGTTGACCGGAATAGTTGTATTTGTGAGGCGGCATCGGGCGGCATACCCGAGCTGGTGAACTGGCCGTGGTCACTGTGAGGGTCTCCTGTGCCAGATCCAGAGGAGGAGTGTCCAGTCCCAGAATCTGACCATTCCCAATCACAAGAACCACTGTTCCCATTGTTACCAGCCCAAGTGCCACCATCAGAGCCCCAGTCATACAGTATCCCCGTCCCCGTCCCCTGGGCCCCTCCCCGTGGGCCCCCAGGTGACAGCAGTCTCAGTCTGTCCGAGGCATCCTCCTGTCCCTGAAGCAAGTCTACATCTGCCATGGCACAGCCCAGGAAGCCGAGGACAACAAGTGTGGAGACGAGAGCATGTCTGTAGAAGGGTACACCACCCCTACCTACACCCCTACGCAGGGTAGGTCCAGTGACGGGGGGTGGAGGGTCATAGTCCTGTCCTTCCCCTGAGCCATGGGGCTCAGGGCCGTCGGTCTCGTCCGAGGCCTCGACCACGGACCCCGCAGGCACCCCGTGCCCGCTGGCAGGGAGGTCCGTGGCCGTGGCATACAGTCCAGCTCCTGCAGTGACAAAGCACGGGCCAGAGCTGGGAGGGAAGGGCATCACCGGAGGCGGTACTCGTGGAACCCTCGGTGTCGTTGCGGCCGAAGCCGGCAGGGTGTCGTGCCACTGGGTGGGCTGGGTGTGATCCTCACACCACAGCCTGTCCCAGTGGTCCTGCTCCCTGTCGGTGAGGCCGGGAGGCGTAACAACCTTTGAAACCCGTGAGGGAAGGGACCGCCGCAGCTCCACGGGAGGGCCGGGCTCCGGTCCAGTTACAGACTCCAGCTGTGAACTCCAAGACCTCGGCCCCCAAGCCCCCCCTTCCTCCCGGGTCTCACTGTGATGTTGTTCGGTCATTGACTGAAACCGAAGGTCACCTGCCAACACCATGTCAGCGAACAACCCGGAGCCAGGCTCCAGGGGTGTCTCGTGTGCGAAGAGCGCTGACACGGGGTGCAAACAGGTGTCTCCATGCTCGGCATCGTCCGGTGTGTCAACCCATACAGCCGCGGCATGATCCAATGTCTGAGCGGTCCCGTATAACATCACACCTGCGTCGAGATGTGATCGGATAGACGCAGGCTGTGGGTCACACGGTGAGCATGCGATGCTCGGGTCCGCACGGTAGAACGACGAAGAATCAAGCGGTGCCTCGGCAGGTGCAGAGTCCATGCGGGCAACGACCGGTGGGGTGTGTGTGGTGTCACGATCGACACCACCCACCCCGAAGCCGTAAAAATGAACTCTCCCTAGAGAAAGGGAAGAGTACGGCTCCTGAAGATCTTGCTCATTGTAGTCTGCTTCCTCCCCTGCAAAGCAAAAGGCCTGGAATTTTGCGGAAGCTTTTCTCTGAAGCCGATCCCACTCCTCATGTTGTTCCTGAGTGTAGGAGTCAGTCTCCCAAGCATCCCACTCAGAGTCAGTCCACTCCTGTGGTGCCCAAGCGGGTGCATGAGAGTCCTCATCCCCCTGGGTGAGGTAGGCGGCAAAGGACAGGATCCGTCGTCAGGGTACGTGCACACCGACTCCGAAGAGTCACAAATGTCTGGTGTGCCGTGTTCCCAACAGACTGCCTGAAAGGCCTCCTCCGAATGCTCATAAGCTGCCTGAAAGCGAGCTGTCAGAACATCCGTGAAGGCCCCTTCGGCTAGAGCCTCGGGGTCAAGCCGCATGGAGTGTGCCGCCAGGTGCTGCATGTGTGTACAGTCTGCCTGGCGGTGCCTCCCACCGCAGGACCAACAGTTGCCCATGAACTGCTTGGAACCCGGGTGGAAGGTGACTCGGGTCTTCTGCGATTGCCCCTTTCCCTTCTTGCCTTTGCCTTTGCCTTTGCCTTTGCCTTTCCTGCGGATTCCCTGTGGCCAATTCCCCCCCTTCGGCAAGGGGGAGGCAGCGAATCGGAAACTCTTCCCCTTCCCCTTAAAGGGGTGGGAAGACCGAGCAGGATAGTAAACATCACGCGGGCGGGGAGGGCGCGGGTCAGGGGCTCCCCTGGAATCCAGACCGCCACGTTCACCGTGGCGGTGTCCTGCATCATTATAGAAAGCGCTAGTCAGTTGCTTCGCTTTCCCCAGTGTGTTGTAGACTCGCTGAATCGCGAGTCCACAGCTCACCAGGGTCAGCTCAGCTTGTGTTTTGACCTTCTCAATCGCATAGTCCTCGTGCACCTGTTTGTAGGTGACGGGACAAGTGCGACGAAGAAACAGACGGACCGCATCTTCCCTCGAGATGTCGAGGCTAGAGTGTTGCCCCAAGTCAGTCGAAGCGTTACTGACTGCGTCAGTGAACGCTTTGATGAACTGCTTGGGGTTTACACCTGCCGGGACCTCTACTGTGGGTGTGAAAATGAAGTCCGTCTTGTCGAAGTCTTCAAGGTCAGGCATTACGTCCCTGACTAAGGCGGTAAGAATTACTTTGCCGTCGTCAGGGAAGTAACGGTGAGCTTCCCGCACTGAAGCGAGCGCTGGCCCGCCACAGAGATACTCCAATAACTCCTTTAGGAGTTTGTTTGGAGTTGGCATCACTGTGGCGGTCGCGTCGGACAGCCGGAAAGCATGTGCGAAGAGGGGGTTAAACCGCGTGAGACGAGAGGTTAGCTCCTCAACGAGGGAGTCAAGTAGTGAACGAGCATTCGACTCGTCACCACAAAACCTCCACTCGTCAATGGCATCCCCCTTGCCACACAGCTTCGATTTAATTCCCCTCACAAGTGCTTCAATCTTCTGGTGGTCATCCAGAAAAGCTGCGGACTCGGAATCAAACTTCTTTTCAGCCGCTGATTGTTGAGAGAGCGCAGCCACTGGTGTGGCCACCAGTTGGTCGAATTGCAATTGCCTCTTTGAGGCACCAGCCGGATGTGCTCTTAATCTCGCTGGCGCCATCAATTGGTACGGTGTAGAGGCCATGTTGAAATTTACAGTCGCGGTGACCGAACGTTAGTCTAGAAAATCCGATAAATCAAAATGTTCGGTGATCAAGGTTCTAAAAATTGTACTAAAAAGATCTCAGCAAGAGAAAACAAATTTACACTTGAACAATCTATAAAAAATAAGGGCAGGGGCTCAAAATTCGGGTTCAAAGGTTCAAATTTTACAGCCGCGGAGAAGGGGAGGGTAAGAGAGGGTGGCGATCATGTCGTGAGGCTTGGTGATGACGCGCGTACTGCTTCGGAGGCTGCGGCTAGCTAGACCGGTCTACCTGAGTCCTAGGCGATTGTGCTCACGAACGGAAATTCATCCTCTCTCTCACTCTACCCCTTCCGTGACTAGTGCGTTTAGAACCTCATGCCCGGATCTCAGCCCCAAGCCCCTATAAGAGCTTTAGCCAGCCATAATTGGCGGTTCTAACAAACCACCTTAGGCCGGTGGTGGGCGCAAACCTGTGAGAACAAACACGCAGTCAAGCACTACAAGTCAAGTGCAACGCTCACATATGTCAACCGTGAAACTGTGAAGCTATACACAAGATAATACGAAGTGTTATAGCTTCCGCCGAAAGAATGTGATGACAGCCCCTAAGGTGTCAGATGTGAAATGACAGATGCTATGAACTGTCTGACTACCGAAGTCGATATCGGAGATGGCGCTGATGACAGTGAAGAAGTCATAGTAGTCGAACCGTATCGGTGATGACACAGATGATGATGACACTGTCGGCATGCCAAATCCAGCACAGATCACGCGATGTCAGGGATATGACCGATGACATATGTGTCATACATGTCATATGTGTCATACATACTGGGTGGGGGTGCGATAACCCACGATCGATGGGCCTTCATCTTCCGCGCATAGTTGCGTGTGTTCGGTCCCCAACCATCACCAAAAATCACACAGTGGACGCCGTGAATCAGGTTGTACAAGATGTGCATCAGGTCGAGAAGGTAGTCCCGTACAACGTCAAAATCAGGAATGATTGACATCGGGCATGGTTCCTTAACCCCGCTCTGCTTCATGAATTCCTCGACGATTTGTTTAGGCACTCGTCCCTCTCTGATCATCTTGGCGTGGAGCTGTTGGGTTTCACGGACTTCGCTGTTGGTGCGAAGAGGGATTGGTTCACCTGCTCAATGACGGCGAAAATCAACGCGACACGCTTAGACGGCGAATCACGCGTACGGAACACATCGGACTACGGCGTCCACGCGTGCGGACGCCGGTATCCACAAGCCCGGACAGGGTGTTCTTTAACACATAATTTAAGCTAAAATCCACGAGCTGTCCGTGGGATGTCCACACGGTGGGCACACATACTCCGTACGTACTGCGAGGAAGACAGATACGTTGTCCGGCTAAGCTCGCTGAGCATCAAACTGATAATCACATAAACAGTGTCTGGCCGAGGCTTTATGCTCTCGGAAACCCAGACAGTGAAGCAAGACTGTACTACTGTACTGTACTACTGTACAGTACAGTGCTAGGATGTCACGGACACGATACGGAAGCAGAGTCAGGCTAGGGGCTAGTCAGAGCCCATAATAACTAAGCCTAAACCCGAAGTCCAGCACACCACCCGTGGGTGTGACTACCTAGCAAAGCAGGTACAGGATATACAGCCACGAGATAATAAACAAACACCTAACATTCACTTCGGTGGAAACCGATCACTTCTAGCTGGGTGCCGGGGTCTTGACCCGGTCATCCCACTACTGGGCTAAAGCTAATCAAGCTGCCAGGACAATCGAAGTAAACTCAGCCACCTTGAGGCTGATCAGCAGGGCTGAGTTCAGCGGTCGGGATGCAAGCACAGAAGAATCCCGAAGTGAATTGTAAACTGCCTGTTTCAAATCGAGCACCACCAGGCCCAAGTGGGCAAGGTGGATCCACAGCAGAAAGTAAAGCAACTGAAGAACTTAAACAAGTAGACTCCCACGGCGGTTTGAGCATTGAAGAAGCACACATGAGAACTCCATCGCCTGGCGGCCAATCACGGATGTCTGCAGCACCAAGTGGTGGAATCGAAGCAGAGAGATCTCCAGTAAATCGACGGACGGTGACTCCGGGCTCAACCAGGCCCCTGTCACCACCGCCCACGGTAACCAGAGATGCCGTAGCGCTGGCCAGCAAGGAGCAGCAAAGCACGGAAGCCATCAATGCACACCGGAGAAAGCTCGGCGGAGCCCGGGGACGGTACATCGGAGTCAGACTGCCACCGGCCGCTGGCAATGCTCCCCCGTCAGGGTCATGCTCAAGAGTGCCGAAAGAGCCAAAAGCCACTTGCTGCCCGCCGTCAGAGTCATTGTCCGAGCCTTGGTCATTGTCAGAGCCTTCAGAGCCAATGTCAGAAGCCTCAATCCTCATGCCAGCAAACAGCGGAGCCGGTGCAGAGTCGCCAAGCTGGAGTGATGGGACAGAGCCAGGCAAGCCGAGAGAGCCAGGGACAACCACTGGCGGGTCACGAGCCGCAGGCACACCACCAGCCACGAGTGCAGGGGGATGCCGAACCGCAGGCGGTGGCGGAACCGAGCCCCGTGCATCCGAGTGGAATGTGGCCAGACCAAACTGAGCCATGCCGTCATCGTCAGCTGCCGCATCCTGAGCGGAAGCCGCCGCATCCTGAAAGTGCCGCAGAGACGTGGGCTCAGCCGTCACAAAAGAATGCGCCGACAGCTCGCACACCTCTGGGCGACCCTCCATCGTGCAGAGCGACTCGAAGGCATGTTCATCCCCAGCGTCATAGAAACGCTGGAAACGAACAGCCAGGCAGTCAGTCTCATAGTTCTCAACCGCACCACAGTAGTGGGCAGACTGAGGACCGCCGTTGGGGCATTCAGCATGCCAGTGTTTCAAACCACTTCGTGCACACTCCGCATTCCTGCAGTGGGGCACGAAGGCACCGCTCGTCTTGTCAAATGAGATAGGAGGAGCGGTGCCAAGTGGCTTAACACCGGTACGATGATGCTTAGCGGCAGAGCGGGTAAGGTGCTTGCCCGCAGGCGGTGCGCCGGTGCCCCTTCCCGCTTCTGCCGCTTCAGGTCACGAATGTCCTGCTGCATGCGCTCCAGCTGCCTCTGCAGACTGGACAACGCCGCAGTCAGGTCAGATGCGCCATCGCCGAAAGACAAAGCAGAAACAGGGGCGCCAGAGACTTTCAGGCCGTGGCGGAATTGATCCCGCACACGAGCCTGGATAGTCAGAAGAGACACTCCCTGCCGCTGGTCAGCCCGAGCCAGAGAATTAGCCAACTCACGATACAGTGCCGAGTTGCCGAGAGCCTTGAGAAACTGCCGCTTCACCGCGTCCTCTGGCAAGTTGTGGGAACGCTGGACGTCCCGCAACAGGCCATTGAACTCACGGATGCCACGGTCAGGATCTTCGCTGCTGGGGATGCGAACCGCCAGCAGCGACTCAAAAGAGTCAAAGGGTTCCGAGCGTTCCTGGAGCATGCGCACCACCTCAAGGGCAGCGCGCTTGCCATCTCCAGGAACGTCAGACCCAGAGGCCTCAAGCCAGTCACGAGCAGGCGAGCCAGGCCGAGCCAGAAAGGTCAGAGCCGAGAGCAGCAACTCATTGGCCTCATGCCTAGCCTCAACAGCCATGTCGGTCAAGTCAAACAGGGGAGCAAATGCCTGTGACTGCAGTAGAAACTGCGTGCGCAGCTCATGCATGACTTGTGAAAAAATGTCGACTGCATCTGTCTCGGTCCCAGCGAAGCGCTCAGACTTGTCTCCCAGAATCTTAGTGGCAACGGTCTTAGCAACTCTCCTGTCGAAATTTTCCCGAGCCAACTGCTGACACTTCTCAAGAACTTCCCTCGCAGCTGCGGTGGACGGAGCTGGCAGCCGCGGCGTGTGCGGTGTCGCAGTGTGCTGCGCACCCACATCATCAAAAATCGTCTCTAATCTACGGACGCGTGACCGCGTCATTCTATTTGCTGTGGTAACCATGATAGAGAGACAGGGGAAAGGTCGAGCTAAGCAGGGTGGTGGAGTAAGAATCATCACGGCGGCCAGATACGCTGTAGAAGTCTCAGCAGAACAGACTGAAAATTACCGGTCGTGAGCGGAAGAATGAGAGTGGCCAAAATTGGTAGCATAATGATTTAGGAATAGAAAAGTGCAAAATGGGGAATAGAAATTTCGATCTGTTTTTGGGGAATAGGTTTGTGACACATGCATATGCGTCTAATATCACCGTTTGAATTTTTTCCCCCCACCCATCTGTTCACTTTGGTTTTGCAAACATGAGGAAGCCTCCGAAAAAGTACACTAGGGTGTGCCTTTCTTGCGACAACGGCGGGTATCGTTGTACTGTTGAACACACTGATGGTATGCATTTTATTGTCCTCTATTCAAGAAAGAGGACAGGGTAAAAGATTCTCCATCAAAAATGAAAGGTGCGTTGCCCTTGCTTTCCACGGTTCCCTTGTACAGTTGACTACATAATAAGTGTTAGGAACAACTTTGTTTGCGCAAGCAAGATTACGGGGCTTTCATTGAACCAGATACGGGGCTTTCGTTGAACCAGGTACGGGGCTTTCGTTGAACCAGATACGTGGCTTTCGTTGAACCAGATATGGGGCTTTCAGTGAACCGGATACGTAATTCTACGCGAGTTCCTGACCACGATACCGAGTGTGCAGGCAATTCTGCTCAAATTAGAATGGGTTGGAAGCAAGATCCGTTCGGAATCTAGGATGCTTGACGGTTCTTGTGAGGGGGGTAATCATGGGCGTGATTCTCGACTCACGCCCAACAGGGACGCATCCTGCACAGCATGAACATATCACGCATATCATATAAGCATAATAAACACATACTGACCGTTTGGCAGTGCAATTTCACCTCTAGCGGAAACGCGGATGTCAACCGCGTCCACGTTTCCGCTAGGCGTTTCTTCCCTCATTCGCGCGCTCGTTTGCAAGAGAGCCTGGGCAACGGATGAGGGAAGCGTTAGCAAAAATAGTATTTCGTATGCGTTGTTTTCCCTAAACAAATTGCACAAACTGAACGGTCAACCACACATCTCGTTGTGGGATGACGCGTTCATTTGGCGGAAGCGGGTGGAATTTAAGGAATTTGAAACCCGCAATAGTTGCGCTATGGGGTTTCATCTTCTTTGAAGCGAAACGGGTACCCACATCATACTAAGTAGGAATATGTGATAATATTTTGAAGCAAAAGATTACTCAGATTAGTATTCAATCTTAGAGATCTTTATTTCGCTGGACAGGGGCACACTCCCGGAGAGAAAGCCTTCCGCCTTTAGTTAAAATTGCATATTTAACAAATGAAACAGTGAGTATTTTCTCTAAGTATTTTCAGACGGTAATACTTAAACACTGGTAATACTTAAACACTGAGTGTTGTCTCGCGTGTTGTCACCAAGCCTTAGAAACTCACGATCTCACTCCCAAAGTGACCAAAAACCGTTCGATCGCCGATCGTTCGGTCTTTGGTCACTTTGGGAACACGTCTGAAAATACTCAGTGTTGTCTCGCGTGTTGTCACCAAGCCTAAACTCGCGATCTTACTCCCAAAGTGACCAAAAACCGTTCGATCGCCGATCGTTCGGGTTTTGGTCACTTTGGGAACACGTCTGGAAATACTCAGTCGAGTGTTGTCTCGCGTGTTGTCACCAAGCCTAAACTCGCGATCTTACTCCCAAAGTGACCAAAAACCGTTCGATCGCCGATCGTTCGGTTTTTGGTCACTTTGGGAACACGTCTGAAAATACTCAGTGTTGTTTCGCGTGTTGTCACCAAGCCTAAACTCACGATCTCACTCCCAAAGTGACCAAAACCGTTCGATCGCCGATCGTTCGGTTTTTGGTCACTTTGGGAACACGTCTGAAAATACCTGGAGAAAATACCAGACAGGTCTTTGCAACCAAGCCGACTTCAGTTCTCACATAAACGTACTGTACGGTTTACGCCCTCCCGAATCTGGAATTCACGGCCGTGAATATTAATTTCACGGCCGTGAATATTAAATTCACGGCCGTGAATATTTCACTGCACGTATGTATACCCCACACTGTTTGCGAGTAAATTAGATTGGGAAAACATTTTCCAACGTTCGTAATGCACATAGATATATCATTTAGACTCTTAGGTAGGAGTTTTTTGAGCTCTTGACTGAGCCGATCCGTGGCCGCATCAGCTCAGTTTGCAGTCGCGACTGCGAGCTAAGCTGAGAGGCCCTTATAACTTTCATGCACATCGCATCAAAACTCAAACAGCGGAGGGGTTCTCGTGCGTTCTAGCGCACGATACTTGGCACCAATATTGCTAACAGCAATATTGGTGCACCCTCAAACGCACAACTTCTGATGTAAGCTATGCGCAAAACGCGTGCTACACATAATGGGTTTGGGTACATGCAAACCCAAACCCAAACATGCCAAACAGCAAAGGGCTTCCCGTGAGTTCCAGCGCACGCAACTTTGCAAAAGTATCACTAGGATATATATCTTTTAGTTGCCAAAGGCCTAAGGCCTCAAAAGCCTTGTGCACGAAGCCATCAATTTATTTCTTTGGAGATTTATTGGGTTTGTGTTCGAGTTTACCCAAACCCAATACATGCCAAACTGAAAAGCAATTCCCGTGCGTTATAGCGCACGAAACTATGCACACATATTTACAAGACACATATCTTTCAGTTCTCAGAAGCTCAAGGTTTGAGATAACTTGTTGGCAAAACCATCAATTTATTTCTTTGGCAGATCTATTGGGCTTGGGTTCGAATGTTTCCAAACCCAATACATGCTAAACAGCGAAGGGCTTCCCGTGCGTTCTAGCGCACGTAACTGCGTAGAAATATTGCCAAGATAATTATCTTTGATATATTCGAAGCACAAGGTCTAAGAAAGTCTGTGCGCAAAATGGTATTACTATTTCTTTGACACAGATTTTAGCGTGATATACAAACTCATAAATCTGGGTCAAAGAAATAATATGTTAACTTCGCGCACAAGCTATCGCAAAACTTGCACTTCAGGAAAGTGAAATATATGCATCTTATCATTATATTTTGCAAAGTTACGTGCGCTGGAACTCACGGGAAGCCCTTCGCTGTTTGGCATGTTTGGGTTTGGGTTTCAAACCCAAAAGGCATCATGCCAGCACGCGGCCGTCTTTAATATACTCAACGGCTTGCCATATGCTCTTGAGGGTGCACTGATATTGATATGAACAATATCACTGCCAAGTTTCGTGAGAAGATTCTCACGAAAACCCCTATTATGCAAAGCCGCAAGTGGTTGAAACCATCTCACACCGCACCAACTTAGCTGGCAGTCGCGAAGGCTAAGCTGATGCGGTTGCGGATGGGGCCAATCGATAGCTCAAACGAAAGGTATTCACCTACTGTAATGAATACAAACGCTTTAGAATCGAATGGTGGAAAAAATTATGTTTCATGCTACATGCAAAAAATTGTTTAGAAGAAGGGGGTGCGGGTGTGCCAGACGCAAAATATTGCACACGCTGAACCGCTTGCGCTTGTACCTCCGGGGTACCGAGTACGCTAGTCAGACTGCTTGTATTTTTCTTTTTTTGGCGCTCGATTGAATTAAGCATGGTTACATGTGACATATAATCTATTCCCCAAAAACAGATCGAAATTTCTATTCCCCATTTTGCACTTTTCTATTCCTCGATAACCTTTTTTCCGCCAAAATTCACAACGTGTGGAGCGTCCTCGCCAGGGCCAGTGGCGCACGATGCGGATCAACTCTCGCTGCGACGATGCTGCTGTAAAATAAAAAACAATCCGTCACAAACTGATCTCCTGCGCAGCGAAGGCGAGCACAACGCGTGCCGCCATCACTGCCATGTCAAAAGGCCATACCGCGAGAAGGGTACACCACCACCCAAGTGGGCGCTCAACCCCTCCTACGTCCTACTTAGCCGAACATGGCAACAGCAAGGCGCTGCGCCATCATCAGAACCACCGGAAAGCCGGTGCGGGCCATAACCTGCGAGGAAGACAGATACGCTGTCCGGCTAAGCTCGCTGAGCATCAAACTGATAATCACATAAACAGTGTCTGGCCGAGGCTTTATGCTCTCGGAAACCCAGACGGTGAAACAACTGTACTACTGTATTGTACTACTGTACAGTACAGTGCTAGGATGTCACGGACACGATACGGAAGCAGGGTCAGGCTAGGGGCTAGTCAGAGCCCATAATAACTAAGCCTAAACCCGAAGTCCAGCACGTACGGCCGAAGAAGGAAAGGGGACAAGCGACGGGGTCATGCGTTTACCTGGTTGCAGTCCTTGGTGTAGTGAGGAATATATGATTTTCGTTAGACCAGTTGTAGATTTCAAAAACCCCCTTAATTCTCCGACTTCTCTCCCCACCGCCCAGATTCAGCCACCCCTCCACTCACCCGGCCATGGCTGCTTCTCCATCTTCTAGAGTTTTTTGCCTAGCACTTAGCTTTTTCTCTAGATGTCACCCTGCTGAAAAGTGGGTTGAGCCCCTTTGTGGGCGCGCTATAGCAGAGGGAGTAGCCCCTGGTGTTTTCACTAGCCTGCTTTGCAGGGATACCGCACTCTCGGGACTTTGTCCCCTTTGCTAGCGTAAATGTTTTATTATTATTATTATTATTATTATTATTATTATTAGATTTCTCGGTACCCCGGATCCAGCATTTCAGGCAAGCTAAGTACGAATTAGCTCCGAATCGTCTCGCCGCGTCGCTCAAGCCAACGTAGTCTTCGAGCATTTTGTACAGCACGAGCTTGAACGTAAAAACCGTGTTGGTAATCACATCGAACATGCGTACGCCGTTAGTCAGTCTGTTAACCTCCAAGGTGAACATGTCGTAGAACTTGCTGCTGACTTTCGGTTTTCCATCCCAGATTCCCCAAGTCATCACGTATTCTCGTTTGCAGCGAATTTCTCCCGGGAAGTTGACAATCGTAAATCACAGCGGAGTCACCGTGCGAATGCCGTCGTTGAAGGATTGGACGCCATCTGCACACGCCATAATGGCAATGTTCCTCGGGTCTTTAAATATGTCCCACTTGTTGCGAACGAAGTTGAGAAATCCTGGCGAGTCTGCACGAGCATTGGGAAACGATACATAAGAATTCCTTACACTCACTGTCCACACGGGTGGATAACTACTTACACACGTACGGACAACGAACGAACGAATTGTCCATGCGGTGTTCACAGTCATGGGCAGGTTTGCACGAGCTCTGGGAAATGAGACCTAAGATGTCCGCAATTAAACTGTTCACATGGGTGGGTAACATTGTCCGTGCGTACGGACGGCGTACGTGCACACCATCCATATGGTGTTCACCTACATGGACGAGCTTGCACGAGCAGTGGGAAATACGACATACGAATTCCGCACTTGCTTTGTCCACACGGGCGGACGATGCCAATCGTACCTACGGACGACGTACAGCCCTTACGTCCATGCGGTGTACACAGTCATGGATTGAAATTTCGGAGTAAACTCACCGAGTATACCATGTATTTCCGCTCGGGGGTCTTTGTCCAACATGCCTTCTTTCCACCACGTACGCGCTAGCATGGCTAACTCCGGCGTCAGGAAGAATACGGTGAACAACGTTTCGAGCGGCCATCATCGAAAAATACAGCGAGCTCGACCTGGAATGTATACCCCGTTCACCGTCTTTCCGTCCTCGTATCTCGGTTCCAGGCATTTCGGACACTTGTCGCAGTTGACGTGCTCGTCCTGAAAGAATTCGGAGCACTCGGGGCAAACGTCCACTTCGTTGTATCCCTTGAACATCTCCTTCCACTTCTGCAATACTTGTGCATATGTAGATGGAACCTCTGTGTCTATTACCCACTGGTTGGGTGGGCCCAACTTAAGAGCCATTTAGGTTGGGTGCACCCAACTTACCCTTTGGTGGGATTATTGGGAGTTGTCGGTACCGGATTCTGGTTTTTATTAGCTCAAAATGACGGGGAAGATGTCCTCTTTTACACACGCATCTACACTATTGAGCGAATCAAACTTATCCGTGAGCAATTTTGGGGAGTATGCGAGGGGGTAGGAAAAATTGTAAAATTTCCAAGTGATTTTGGGGTTTTACCTACCCATGCTACTTCAACCGAGGTTTTGAGGGTCAAGATGAACTCGGATGAAACTTTTGACAAGACACTGCAGAAAGAGCAACTCGAGAACTTGACGACATAGGTCTCCGAATTTTCAAAGGACCTTCGAGTGTCACGGGGAGTCCCTTATATTACCCTCGTTCTTAGGTATTGTGCACCCAACCTAAGAGAAATCCGGAATATTTCATCACATACCCTATTGATACGGTCCCATTATACCCCGCAGATTGCGATCACAGAGGTATAATGCATATCCATTGTTCAAAGGGAACATAGTAGGCCATGGCCTAGCCTTGCTTTGGCACTATAAGTCCGATATTCGAGGAGTTATTGACGTTTGAAAAAGGGTTCTTAGGTAGGGTGCACCCAACTTAGTGGTGGGTAATAGACATCTGCGATGAGAGTATGTGCACTATCGGCTACTTTGTCGATGTAGTGAACACGCAGAATGTTCAGAATCGCATCGAAGTAGGCCTGCGAGCTGTTGTGGTGGTTGTGGGAGACGAGAAGATCCAACACGAAATTGTTCGCCACGACGTTAACGGACGCTTGGACGTTTTCTACACTTTCCTGCACACACACACACACACACACACACATCCTCAAAGAACACATGAATGTGATGAATGCTGAATTGCTGACTTAGCTGATAAGGAGGACCTACCTCTGCGCTTGGGTCCTCTTGAGGTCCCAAGAAGAGCCGATTGATTTTTTCGATCGTCGCATTTGCTGCCTCGTGGATGGCAACATCTTCTGGGAATTCCTCCTCATCACTGCGTTCTTGTGTCTCCTCCTCATCTTGTTGTCGCTCTGGTGACGGCGATCGATCACCATGAAGTCCATTGGCACGCACGTGCCGGAGAGTTTGCTTACTGGATAACCACCTTTCACCATTCCATTCAACGCAGGGACAAAATGGCATATTTGGTCGTCCGTGCGTCGTCCGTACGGTGTCCGTACGCCCGGCTTAGGTTTCCAGCGTATGGACAACGACGATGTTCATACGTTCCATGTCACATCTGCGCGCATGCACCAACACTTACGTCAAGGTTGTAAGCTCGTCGTCCACACGTTAGATTATGGATATGTGTTGTCCGTGTGGATGCCGCAAGCATTCTAGTCCATACGGTTCCATGAGATCGGTTGTCCACACGCGTGGAAACGTCAGTTAGCTGTCCATGTGGGTTTCGTACGAATTTTCGTATGAATTGGCACATTTTCGTACGTCTGCATGTCCCATGGACGGTCTGTCCATGTGGTTGGAAATATCAACACATTTTGAGCAGTCCGCATGGATGGATAGCAAAAGCACACGGTGAATTACGTGTTTTCGTACGACTCTATAGTGTTTGTACGTTTTTTGTTGAAAACTGTCCACACGCGTGGAAACGTCAGTTAGCAGTCCATACGCTGTCCATCCGAGTTAGCCTTGACTGTCCGTATGATTCATGTCCCATGGACGGTTTTTTTACACGCACGGACGCAAAAAAAAGCTGACCTCATGGAAAATAAAAACATAAAACCGTATGGACAGCGTACGGACAGCACATTTTACCACACGTGTGGACATTTGGGTAGAAATACTTAGCGAAAAAATGGCAAAAAACAAAATACCCCTTAAAAAGGTCGATGGAGGGCTAAAATCGGAGCGTGGGGACAAAAAAAAAAAGCAAAGTGAGAGGGGGGTTAGGCGCCCTCTCGCTACTTGCGATTTACCCCAGAACAGGCACTCAGTGGGATTGTTTCCCAGCGGACAGTGCAATCGACGGTCCAGATGAACCCCCCCGTCTTAATCGGACGGTCTCCATGAGTTACAGAAACTTAAAACGGCATGAAGGCGTGGGTGGGCACCCACGACACCCCTTGTGAATTAGCGGCGTCCTTGGCGGCAATCGCCTCATACGCTAGAACACAAGGGGTATCGTGGATGCCCATGCCTCCAAGGGGATTCGAACCCCTCACCCTCGCGGGGAACGCGTTCGGCTTACCAACATTTGACCACTCGGCCATGCACCCACGATGATGAAAATCCGCCGCACGGCAAACATTATATTCATAAAACCGCGTTTCCCTACAGAGAGGACTCTGATACCAATTTGAAAGAGAAAAAGAAATTGAGACATGCATTTTCAAAAGACGCTGTCTCATGCACCAACTCAACGGTCAAACGTCCATACGTTCATGCCCGTACTGTACGAATGAACGCCACGAAGTCAGCGCTGTCCACGCCCGTGAGTACCGTTTTCATCCCATCGCCGCCAAAACGCCCACAAACGCCCACAGTCCTCCAGCAAACGAACCTCCTCGCAAATTTTGTTTCGTAAGTTCCCAACATGGCCAGACGAGTTCAGCCCACAAGACAACGCACACAGAACCCGAAATCACCACCCACCGCCCCCACTCCCTCGCCAAACCAGCGTCGCCAAACCAGCTTGGTGGAGGCGACCGCGTCAAACACGACCATGCAGCAGATGTTTCAGCAGATGCAAAGCATGCAGCAGCAAATGTTGCTGTTTGCAGGGGCTGCCGGGGCAGGGGGTGCAGCGCAACCTGCAGAGGCTGCGCAGGCCGCAAATACAGCGCGGTTGGTGGTGGACCCGGGCGCCCAAGTCTTAAATGACATGAAGGAAAACGCCCGGGAGGTCATCGACGACTGGCAGGAAAAAGGCCTGCTACCCCCTGGGACGGTCGCCGTCATTGGGGCGGCCAACCACACCAAAATCTCCAAGCATATCCAATCCCGCCACCCGCAGGTGCCCTTGCGCATGGTGAAAACATACATAACCAACCGGTCATCGTATTTGAAAAATAACTCGGAAGGGCCCGGTCGCTGGAAGTGGAAGGTCACCCAGGACTTCCCCGACGGTTTTCACATCCGGTACAAGGGTCCAGCGGCCGGGTACAAGGTATACGGGCACAGGATGCGCCGGACCCGGAGGAGACAGAGGCGTGCCTGCAGGTGGCTCTGGCAATTGCTGCTGGCAAGCCACTCACTGAAGGGAAGCACTTTGAGATCTTCACAGCGCTTGGTGCCAAAGCCCCCGAAGCCCCTGAAAAGAAACCGCGGAAGTAAAGGTAACTTTTGTGCTCTTCCGCCTGTGAGCGCCGGTGTCCACACGTTGTCCAACGGTGTCCAAGCTCGTGGTCATGTGAACCTTTTTTCAACTTGTGCCGCTTGATTGTTTCCACCCTTATGAACCACGTAGTTTGCACGTTGTCCACAGGGGTGTACGTTTTGGCAAGTGAGCGCCAGTTCTTCACTGTTTTTCTTATATGTTTCCACGCGTGTGTCGCCCGTACGAACGACTTAGTCCACACGTCGTCCGCACGGTGTCCAGGTGGAAGCGCCCCAACAGACGGTCCCCGAAGAGCCGGTCCCGCAGGCAGAGAAGCACTCCCCCAACCTCGGGGGCCCCTTGGCCGTAGGGGACCAGGTGGACGTCTTCGCCACCCCCCAGGCGGACGTGGGTCGTATCGCTACCGGTTACGACACCGGAAAGGCCACCAA
>LGRX02003784.1:0-15544 GCA_001247695.2 Cymbomonas tetramitiformis
TATCTACCGTACGCGCGCCCTCGCGCACCCCCCCCCACCCACGACCCGCAGCGCCGCTGCTCACCCTTTGGCCGCTGATTCGCAACCGCAGATGAAGCAGCATAAGGCACAGCGCCGGGGAGAGCGCCGCACGCGCCACGCGCCTGATTCGGCGCGGAGCGGAGCAGCCTCCCCGCACCCTTTGTCCCTGGGTCCTCTGGTCCTTGCGTGCACCCTACGCACCTTTTTACCGTACGCACACACTCGCCCATCCCTCTCCACCCACGACTCGCAGCGCCGCTGCTCACTCTTTGGCCGCTGATTCGCAACCGCAGATGAAGCAGCATAAGGCACGGCGCCGGGGAGAGCGCCGCACGCGCCACGCGCCTGATTCGGCGCGGAGCGGAGCAGCCTCCCCGCACTCTTGGTCCCTGGGTCCTATGGTCCTTGCGTGCACGCTATGCACCTATCTACCGTACGCGCACCCTCGCGCATCCCTCCCCACCCACGACCTGCAGCGCCGCTGCTCTCCCTTTGGCCGCTGATTCGCAACCGCAGATGAAGCAGGATAAGGCACAGCGCCGGGGAGAGCGCCGCACGCGCCACGCGCCTGATTCGGCGCGGAGCGGAGCAGCCTCCCCGCACCCTTGGTCCCTGGGTCCTATAGTCCTTGCGTGCACGCTTTGCACCTATCTACCGTACGCGCACCCTCGCGCATTCCTCCCCACCTACCACTCGCAGCGCCGCTGCTCACCCTTTGGCCGCTGATTCGCAACCGCAGATGAAGCAGCATAAGGCACGGCGCCGGGGAGAGCGCTGCACGCGCCACGCGCCTGATTCGGCGCGGAGCGGAGCAGCCTCCCCGCACCCTTGGTCCCTGGGTCCTATGGTCCTTGCGTGCACACTATGCACCTATCTACCGTACGCGCACCCTCGCGCATCCCTCACCCCTTGGCCGCTGATTCGCAACCGCAGATGAACAGTCGCCCGACAGGCTGCTGACCAGGCACCCGCGGAGTGGCGGCTGCGTTCACTAGATGAAGGGCGGGCGGGTGGGATCCCGTACGGTGAGGGAGGGGAAGGAAAAGTTCACGGTCTTACCGGGTTTTCCTCGACCACTCCTCCAGCGACCGGGGGAGGCCGCCTCCCTGCACGGTTGCAGCTTCGGAGGCCTGCGCACCAGTTCACGAAAGCATGTTTCAATCCACTGCGGAAACCATGGGATATTCCCACAGCAGTGGCATCCCACAGCGTGCATGCCGGAAAACAGGAGAGTCCGCATACCTGAATGAATACGCACAGCCGGTGACTTTTCCTAAGCACGTGATTCCGCACCAGGGCGCAGTCACCGGCTGTGTGTATCCACATATTCCCTGACCACCTATTTACGCAGAAACTTTCAGGAGCCGTCCGCTCTTTCAGTCGAACAGCGGTTAACTAATTAAGCCACGAACCTATCCAGCATGCACATCCACAAGAGACAAGCATGGGGCACGTAACCTTTGGAGCGAGTGCGGCCTGGCCTGCATACCTGAATGAATACCCACAGCCGGTGACTTTTCCTAAGCACGCGATTCCGCACCAGGGCGCAGTCACCGGCTGTGTGTATCCACATATTCACTGACCACCTATTTACGCAGAAACTTTCAGGAGCCGTCCGCTCTTTCAGTCGAACAGCGGTTAACTAATTAAGCCACGAACCTATCCAGCATGCACATCCACAAGAGACAAGCATGGGGCACGTAACCTTTGGAGCGAGTGCGGCCTGGCCTGCCTCGCTGCCAACCGTGGCCGTCCTTGCCCGTTTAGGTGCACCTTGTTCAGCAGCGCCCGTTGATCCTGTCCGGGTACTCTCCATTCTTAAGTATCAGTACTCGCTTTTAAAAGTAAACTAACTGTTCTGCATACATTGCAACAGAACAACTTTCTGTAACCCGCGTGATTCAAGAAAAAAGTATAACTACTTACCAGCCATTTTCTTTCTCTTGCTTGGGGTACTTAAATTAAAAAAACAAAAAACCAAACTGTTACAGTTTAACTGTTTTTTGAAAACTTCAACTTCAAGAACCTAACTTGGTTTCTTGGCTACGTTACCTCTATCTCTTACCAGCTATGGTGCGCGTGGCCACTAAAATCGGCTACCTTTCGGCTCCCTACTGGTTTAGCCGAGACAGGTATGATACGATCTGTATGTGACGCATCCCACCTATCTACTGAACGATGATGTATACCCCTGCCTGCGTTCATACCTGGCCGCCATTCGCCAGTCGCTCCACTCCTGTCAATTCTACCTTGGCCACCGACCAGAGAATTGCACATCTACCATTCAGGATCCTCGTTTGCCACGGTTTACCAGCTCCGTCTCTATATTTATACTACATTGCGAAGTTTTATATCCATTTACCATTAGGCCATGACCATTTACCGAGATCGCGTCTCCGAACAACTACGTGTCAGCCATCCTGCCCCCAACAAGGTCACGTGGGAGGACCTTGTCGCGAACTTATGCACGAAGCGTTCACACAAAGCACAACCCTCTAGCCCTACTACTAGACAGTCTTACTTATTGTCAGTGCCTATACAACACTAGCTCGACTTTGCATATGTTTCCTTATATGACTGCACAGTTATCTTGCTACTGTAACTATACAAAATCTCAAAATTTTTGATATCTCTTTATCTCTTCTCACCACTTGTGCAAGCTCTTTTTCTCAACATGAAAAAGACTGTTAATTACAGTTCTGACGCAGTCGCACAAGGACAAGTCCACAAATGTATATCTTTACAAGCAGAAGAATACTGTATCTTACTAATTATCTCATAACACTGCTGTTTTCGCGGTCTTAAGCGAGTCCTGGCTATTTTCGGAATCACTGTTACGAAGGCAAAACAAAAATGAGCGTCTGGCTCACCCCACTCCGCCGCCCTACTTATTCTCGCTATCTCCAAACAAGTGTAACACCCATCCGTATTTCCGTATCTCGTCACTGTCATAACTCCTCGCGCGTATCGTACTGCGCGTGTCATACGTTCGTCACAGAGACTGCTACAGCAAGTGTCACAACCCGGCTGAGGTACACGATAAGCCGTGGTTTGTGACAGCTGTCGCGAACTTATGCACGAAGCGTCCACACAAAGCACAACCCTCTAGCCCTACTACTAGACAGTCTTACTTATTGTCAGTGCCTATACAACACTAGCTCGACTTTGCATATGTTTCCTTATATGACTGCACAGTTATCTTGCTACTGTAACTATACAAAATCTCAAAATTTTTGATATCTCTTTATCTCTTCTCACCACTTGTGCAAGCTCTTTTTCTCAACATCCCCCATCTGTAGCTGCCACTGGTAGCACAGACATTAGACAAGAGCTTGCTCAGCATCTTCTGTCGTAACGCCATCCATTGCGAACTTGCCCATGCTGAAGGTAAACATACCCACTCCAGAAGCCTCTCCTCCTCGCAACATCCTGGCTCTTGTCAAAGGGTTGCGAAACACCATGACCCACATGCATCTTCTGCCAATAGGTCCATGCTCTAAATGTCCAATCACATGTAAACGTCCAGCGTGACACAGCTTACGAAAGTATTGTGCCCTGCTTTCTGTCATATCTGTCATGTAGTGCGATGGCACATGAATACAAGCCACCACTCGGCTGGCCAGTACTGCCAACGGCAACGCAATATCCAGCACTGCGAACCAGGGTGAAGTTACCACTGCGTCACACACCCCATACTTCTCCTTCCAGGCTCGATAATTGCCCGGTTGTAAAGCATTAAAGGGCTTCGTGCCACTTCAACTGCGGATTCCAATCATTATTCATAACCTTCAGATGAGGCCACTCCAGTGACATAACCTTGCCAATGACACCTGTGCCAGCCCAAGGATCCCATACCTGTGTGATCTTCTCCCAAGTCACCTCGTGCGCCAAACGTCTGACCTCCTGAGGAACTGTCATCACCAACTCTAAGCCCCAATCCAGTTGACTGGCAATCTTCACCTGAGCTCTGCTCAGTTGTGTGACATCTCCTCTCTTCTGCACTTCCTCGGGGCTCATGGCCTGCACCGTGGACGTCTTGCGGAGACTTCTCGCGCGAGTGTGCTGCTCTGCACACTTCCTGCTCAAGATGGTACGATGGCCCTCATGCCAGAATCCTGGCATCACTTCTGTGATCACTCTGCTGAGCTCCTCCTGGTTTCCCCAGGCCACTCTGTCAGGAAGATCCCCCATGCTCCCTTCTTTTCTGAGCATCTGCCGCGAGGTCAGCGCCTGCCATGGGTCTTCACGTCCCGGCCTCACTGCACGATGCGGACCCACGTCTGCAGGCAACAATACCACATCTGATCCCAGCTTCTCTCTCAGCTGCAGCTCCATGGCCGCCATCTTGTCGACGATTGACGCGCTCACCTCGGCGGCAGCTGCCACCACGGTCCCACCTAAGCACTTGGGACATTGCCAATCCCCTTCAGGTACTCCATCCAGCGCTGGATTCAGACACCACGTGTGATAACCACGGTTACAGGTGTCACACAGCAACATGGCTGCCTCCCCATCTGTCCGCATGCACGCCTCACACGCGAGATGCTTGCTGGGAATGGCTGCACTGCAGTCGTACTGGTCTTTCACTTGTAGGTGACATGGTGCAATATTTTGCACTGTGCTCTTCTCCCGCAGCTTCGTGCTGTCCTCCAACACTACCACTCCATCTCTTTGCACCTTGACTATCTTCAGGATGGCTGACTTGGTGGCCACCTCCATGCCAGAGCGCGGTTGTTGTCGTATATATACGAAATCGCCTGCCTTGAACTGGTGCGGCTTCGGTTCGTAACTGCCACTCCTCCTGTGCTCGTACCGTAAAGTGTCGCGGTGTTGAGCGATCTCCAGGTTGCACCCTGCATGTACCATGAGCCTCTTCACGATGGCGGCTCGCTGTAACAGATCATCAGCCAGTGTCTTCTCCTCCTGCTTCCCAAAGTCCAACTCGGGTCGAGCACGAAGATCCGGTGGCACCGTGGCTTCCTGAGCGAACAGCAAGGTGAATGGCGCCACTCCAGTGGACTGCTGCCTAGCTGCGTTGTAGCTGAGTACGAGTGACCAGAGCATCTCATCCCACTCGAAGTCCAGGCCCTTGTCGAGGGCCATCTTCTTGAAGCAAAACTTGAGGGTGCGTACCACCCGTTCAGTTAAGCCATTGCTCTCTGGGGAACTCGGTGAAGTCACTCTCCGGTCAATGAGACACTGCTCGCATAGAGCAGAGAACTCACCTTCAAACTCTGTGCCCCCATCCACCAAACATTCTGCAGGCGCCCCAAACACGGATAGGACATGATAGCGAAATGCGTTGGCGATGGTGGCGGCCTCCTTGTCGGGGATTGGAACGCACACGACGAATCGCGTGTAGTGCTCAATCATGACCAAGACGCGTTGGTTCCCAGCCCTCGTGATGCGTTTCGTAGGCCATGCTAAATCCAGGGACCAGCGATACATGAAGGACTTGATCTCCAGCGGCGTGAGATTCGCCTCCTCCCGTGCATAGTGCGTCTTCACCCTCTGGCAAGTCTGGCACTGAGTGACCACTGCTTGCACATCCTGTTTCATGCCTGCCCAGTAATGGCGTTGCCACAACAGGTTCAATGTCCGCCTGATGCCCCAATGGCCAGTCCTCTCATGGTACTCACGCACCAACTGAATCCTGTCACAGGGCTTGGGCACCAGCAGCTCCTTACCACTGACAGTGACCATGTATAACTCGCCCATGAGCTCGTCCCAACGGTGACGCGCTGCCCTCTTCCTTACCCTGTGATATTCCTCCTTGGGCACCTCCACTCTTCCTCCTGTCTTGATCCACGCGAGGCATAGCTCGTCCTCGTGTATATCGGGGTATCTTTCTCGGAATGACTCCTGGTTGGTTACGCTGGCTAGCATGGCAACCATTCTCGTAGTGTCGGGCAGCTTAGGCAGCCTCATCTCTTTCTCCTTTGTCACTGGTGCCCATTCTGGGGCTGAGCTTGTCTCTGCTGGCTTGCCTCCAGGTCTTGAAAAGGCCTGCCGGTGACGTGCCTCGTAGCCCGCGAGCTTCATGGAGGCCATCTTCCACTGCCTGCGGCGTGGAACAGCGTCGGCGGTGCCTAGCCCCTGTGTACCTTTCTGTCCTTGGCTGCACATGCGTTGCAGTCGTTCTTCCCAGTCCTGATGGCTGAGGCGTCGCGCGACTTGCTGGGTGTAGCCGCTGGAACTGGTGATCCACTCTGCTAGTTGGGCTCGCACCGGCTCAGCCGTGCCCTCGGAGGTGGCAGCCACCTTGGTGGCTTTCGCGATGGGGATGGCAACTAGCGTGCCATGTTCCTCCTCCTCACTCTCCTCACTCTTCGGCAGTTTGGTCGTGCTGACCTCGGCAATCGCATACAATAGCTCCATTGCTCTTCGGTCCATAGCAAGGCCAAGCACTCCTGCCAATTCTTCGTCTTTCATGCCATGTGCCGCGCGCAGCTCACCTGCGCTGTACCCCATGGCCACTGCCTTCTCGTCCAGGTTAACCTCTCTGGTCTCCCCCACTTCATCATCATCTCCCTTCCTCACCACTGTGCCTGCGCGAGGCGCGCGAAAAGCACGAGAGTTTTGTGTCGCCAAGATGGTTGGCAATACTCTCATAGGCTCCCCTACAACGTTGGCGGTGTAGTGAGGCTTCCTGTCTCCTGTGACGACCCTGCGCGGCTTCCAGCCTCGCTGCAGAATATCGCGCACGTATCTGTCTGGTGGTCTGTCCACCCGCTCCATCACCAGATTGAACTGCTGATTCTGGAACAGATTGCTCCAATATGCTCGTAGACGATGCGCGTATGATCCCGCGCGCGCCGCGTCAAAGGACACCGGCTGGCCCACCACGCTGTTGATGATGGGGAACACCTCCTTCCTGATCTTCGAGTTCTCCCTGTGTGACAGCGGAGAAACGTTTTCCAGCACATATGCTGGCGGTCTCTGAGGCTGCAGCTGTTGCAGCGTGGAGAGGACTCGCACTGCCTGGTAGAACAGTCTGCTGTGCCTGCCCTCCAGACCAGCCAGCTTGCCAGCTGGTGACAGGTCCTGGCATGGATATCCACACACCATGACCCACTGCTCTCCACTCAATGCCCCTGCATGTACAAGGTCAATGAGGCTGGTGTCTTCGATGTTGCTGGGCAGTTGCTCCAAGTGGGCTGCCTCGGCACGGAACAAGTCGGGATGACGGCGACTGAGCGCCATGCACCTGGCCCTGGCTACCGTCTGGCTGGACTTCGAGATGTCCTGGTAGAGGTACTTGTTAACCTTAACTCCGCAGCGCAAGAGCATCTCTAGTCCAGCACACAGGCCCCCACACGGCTCATAGCAGACCACGCCCTCTTCTCTGGCTTCCCGGAAGAAGTTCTTGTCAATCACTCTCGTGTCGATCTTCTTCGGCACTTTGAGTTTACCACCCTCCATGGTCTCGTCGCCGTATATCGCTGGTGAGCCTCCGGAATGCATACCCCTGATCGGCCGTACCTGGCTGAGGGCATCCCAGGCGACTCGAGTCAACCTGCCCGAGCACCTGGCCACTTCCGGGTGGTCAGTGTCAAACATGACCCCCTTGTTACACTCCAGCTCTTCTTGGTAGTGCACATCAAACAGTCGATGGACTGCACTGGTCCCCAGCTGCTCCCTGACCATGTTCTCGCAGTAGTTGGCCACCTGAGCTTCTGGGCTTACTTCGGGGCCAAGTGGTGGCTCCCTGGTCACTTCCAAGCAAATGACGTCTGTGAAGCAGCGCGTTGGCCTCTCGGCACGCCCCGCTTCCCTGGCTCGGTCCCCTTCACGATCCAAACGGGCACCAGTCTCGTCTGCGGTGCTGGGCAGTGGGTACCTGGATGGCACATCCGCGTTCTCATTCTTCGGACCTGGTCGGTACTGGACCGTGAACTCAAACTCCTGGAGGCTGATGGCCCAGCGTAGGTGTTGACCTTGTAGGTCACCCTTCTCCATGAGTGTTGTGAGCGGCGAATGGTCGGTGATCAGCGTGAAGTGGATCCCGTGCAGGTACTGTCGTAATGTGCGGATGGCCCACACCACTGCCAGCATCTCACCCTGGAAGCTCGCGTACTGTCTCTCGGTTTTCGACAGCGAGCGGCTGATGACCACACAGATGTGTTCTACGCCATTCTCGTCCTTCTGCCCCAGCACTGCGCCAATGCCATGGTTGCTCCAGTCTGTGTAGAGGAAGATAGGCTTGCTGTAATCAATGGGCTTCAAACATCTCCCCGAACACAGGGCATCCTTCAATGCTTGCAATGCCTGGTCCTGCTCCTTCCCCCAAGCTTCCTTGACATCCAACACTTCCTTTCTGAGCAAGTCGTTCAATGGTCGTGCCATCTCTGAGTAGTTGGGTCCCATGGGTTCCCCCACCAGACCTTTGTAGTAGTTCATGAGTCCAAGGATGGAGCGTACTCCAGTTTTGTCCTCGGGCTTGGGCAGCTCTTGGATGGCCTTGCACTTGATGTCCTGCGCGCCAATGGTGTTATAGCCGATGCGGTAGCCCAAGAAGTCCACCGTGGCTGACCCGAAGGTCGACTTGCCCGAATGCAGACGTATCCCTGCATCCCCCAAAGTGCGAAGCACGGCTTCCACATCCTTGATGTGCTGCTCAGCGGTGTCTGAGTATATGCACACGTCATCGACGTACGCCACCGTGCAGTGTTGCAGGTGACGTAGCTCGTAGTCCATGATCCTGATGAAGGCTGCGGTTGCTCCAGCTGCTCCAAACGGCATGGATGTGTAGCGATAAAGCTGGTTGCCCCACCAGAACGCTGTCTTGTCCCTGTCCTCCTCAGTGGTCATGGGAATCTGGTGGAACGCCTTGGTCGCGTCCAGGGTAGTCTTGAACTTGGCCTTGGCCACGCGCTGGTAGAGCTCTTCTGGACGATGTGGTAACGTGTTATCCTTCAGCGACAACCGGTTCGTAGACCGGAGGTCGACGCAGAATCTCGTCGAGGTCCACTGTCCAGTGTCGTGATCCTTCTTCCCCGCAACCACCACGTTGCTGGCGTGTCTGCAGTGCTGCGAAGCCGGCTCGATGAAGCCATATTCCAGCAGTTCCTTGCAGTGCAGGTCGATGATCTCCTGCTCTCCCGGGCTGTATTTCCTCGGTCGTTGGTAAGCTACCTTAGTCTCGTCCTTGAAAGGGATGGCGAAGGTCGCATGTGTCGCGCCCCCATGGTAGCCTTTGATGTCCTGCGGCTTGTTGGCGAAGCAGTAGCTGCACCTCCTTACCACGTTGCGCATCTCCTCCCAATTCTCCTCGGTGAACTCGGGATGTCCTCCAAAGGTGGCATTGAGCTCGGTGTCCAGCCACGCGGCCTCGTCCTTGGTGACCCTGGTCGTGCCCCCTGGCTGTAACGTGTCCAGCACCGTGTGCGGAAGCACCTCGTCCTGCTCTGCCACCATAGCCTCCCATCCGGTGTCCCATTGGCGCGAAGACCTCTGGTCTTCCCAGGCGGTCCTGGCAGATCTGGTCGGCGAGCCCGAGCACGATCCCATCGTCAGCACGCCCTGAAACTCCCCAGGGGCCACAGCAGCCACCCAAGCAGCCACCGCTAGCAGCAGCAAAAGTTTCAAAATTCTGCTGGTACCCACTGGTTTAACTGGAGGGTGAAGGGTCAGTATGCAAGTCAACATCTTCCACCCCCCTTGCATACGGCCCAGGCCTCCTCCCGCAGACACGTAGGCCACCAGCGCCAAGACTGATATCACATAGACACAGCGCGCCACCTGGTAGCAAGCGGCTGTGAACTGCAGGCGCCGCAGTCGAGCGGCAAAGCGCGGCTTCTGCATGCGCCGCGGAACAGCGGCCAGCGTAGCCGGCCCTGCGGCCAAGATCCGCTGGGCGACCGCCAGCGCGCGACCCACCTGAGTCTCCAGCGCGGCGAATGTGCTACCATCTTGAATCGAGCCGGAGCATGGCAACCCATGGTGGACAATGTGGGCGCCAACCGTCAAGACGCACCCCAGAGTGCCGACCATGTGTGTGAAGTGCATGGCGAGCATGGCGAGGCAGAACCGTATCAATGGCACGTACCACAGCCCACGCCGAGCGTGATGGAGCCCAGCTACCTCAAGAGCACCCTTGGTCAACAGCAGTAGGTGCCTGGCCAGCTCCAACAGCACTCGCAGAGGCGCCTGTGGATGTGCCCATGGCTCGAGTGGCGTTGCGCGCACGGCCCACAACGCGCGTGCCATGGCTCTGCGGGGCGCTTCAGCGTGGAATGCCCAGCAGGCGACGACCTCACCAAGAAATCTGAATACCTCCATAGCCATCCATACTGCCATCACTGCAAAATGAGGCAGCTGCGGCCAATGCAAGCGCACGAACACCCCCATGAGCAGGAAGCACACCTGAGTGCGCTTCGCCCGCCTATCATTGGCGGGCTGCGTGCCCGGCTTTTCGCCGGGGCTGCTTCTCAGTGACGGGCGCGCCGGGCTGCAGCCGGCCCGGTGCCCCCTTGAAAAGGCCCCAGTGCGCTCTCCCTTCTCCTCTCCTCCCAGATCTCATCATAACTTTGGCGTCTCTGAGGAGCACGCGACGCGCCCATGCCGGCATGCTGACCGCGAGCCGCGTCCTGACGATGAGCGCCTTCCCCGGGGCTCGGAGATCTCCTCCTGCGCTGACCAGCCCGCGGTGAACTCTGCTGTGCGGCACCCTCAGTTGGACTCTGCGGGCGCGCTGCAGGTTGGCCTGAAGGTCGAGTGTCGACATGCGCAACGAAGCCACTGGAACGCTCCGGGCTGCTGGGTGCTGTAGAGCTCGGGGTTGATGGCACGTACGAAACGGAGTCCTGCTCTTGTGCAGCTGGAGGTACGGCTTCAGTCTGCTGCGTGCAGACGGAATGTGCCGGGGATCTCAGAATGTCGTTGATTGACTGGTGCTCAGGTCTCTGTGCCATGTTGCACTCCAAGCCCATGGTCGATATCCCGCCGAGAACTCGGCCCGAGTAGGGTGCCGGCGTGGGCGTGGCTCGCGCGCCATCACGACCATCAAGCCCCGGGCAGTCTGGCCCAAGCGTGCTCATCCTCGCAGTTGCGTGGGCAGCACGAGGTCGTTCTTCATATTCTCTGATGATCGCCTGACGTGCCTGTATCGATTCCGAGAGAGCCGCCATGGTGAGGTGGCTTGCTGCGACCTCGGCCTGCCCCTGCGCCAAACTGGCAGACAGCCCAACCAGTCTTTCACTGATGACCTCCACGCTGTCTTCATCCTCTGTCAGCGGCGACGGTGTTCTGGTGCGACCCGTGTGAGTGCTCACACCCTCAACAGCCGCGAGGTCGGAAGAGTATCCTGAGATGCTGCCGTCTCCCTCCTCACTTCCTGCATTCCCTCCCTCGATTGGGTCCAGGCACCTCATGAAGTCGTTTCGAAGACGCGCCTGCACCTCTGCCCGACGTGCCTCAGCTAGCAACGCCGGGCCCACCGAGGATGTGAACGCAGACAATGGTTCTCGGTGCATCACCGCCACCTTGTTCCAGGTCTCCCAGCTGCAGCAGTCGAACTTGCGCGTACCTGAGGAGAGGTACTCCAAGGTGAACGCCATGCTGCTGGGTCCCCGCTCACTGTAGTAGCGATTGTCCTCAAAGAGGTAATACACGGCCTTGGACCGGGCGTTGGCACGGGTCTTGAAAACCCGTAGGGTGCCCTGCCGTGGGCCATCGCTCAAATGGCCTCTGGCGATCTCCAAGAGCTGAGTGCGATCAACCAGATGCTCCATATGTTTCTGCAAGGTGCCGAGGAGTCCTCCCGTGCAGCCTTTCGACTGCCCACCCAGAGGCAGAAACTCTCCCCTTTGTCCCACTCCTGCGGAGGAAGCGTACTGGTGCAGGGTCTGGCTGCTGAGTCGCTGCGTGTGCACCCCCTTTCCTCGCTCCGCGAAGGGCTTCCCGAGCTGGAACTCGATCTCGCCCATGAAGCAACGGTACTGGATGAGGAAGACCGTCTGTCCATGCAGCGCCATGAACTCCGAGATCCCTCCCAGATCCAGCCAGTTGGCTTCCCCAGCTGTGTTCTCGCTGCGAGTGGGCGACTCCGGCTCGTAGGTGCCCTGGAACACTGCAGCGTGGTACTCCAACATGGCAGGGTCGAAGACGCCGTTGGGCCAGGTTTGATGCCGTAAACGAAGCGGTGCTGAAGATGGTGGCGGTGCGGAGCCAGATGGCCCTGCCTCATCCCCCCTGACCGTCTTCGACGTCCTGAGAGTCTTGGATGTGCGCACTGGAGGGTTTCTTCTGGCCCCATAAGTGTCCAGCGCGTCCTGTGCTTGCTCCTCTGTCTTGCATGCTCCGAGCATCACTCTCGTGTTGTCCCCCAGATGCAGGTACTCCACGGCGGCAGCGTTCGTGCTAAACACCTCGCCACTGCCTCCTTCCCCATCTGTCACCGGGTAGAACTTCCCCACCTTGTCCGCTGCGTCTGACAGCGTGAGCTGCGGGATCCCATTCACATTCACGCCCTCCACACCAGCCACCTCCATGTCGTACCTCACCTTCAGACGAGCTCGAAGGTCAGCGATGTCCACTCGCTGTACATACTTTAGATGCTGGTACTGCCAGCGCTGGTCCTTCTCATAGTAAAAAGGCAGCTGGAACTCGCCAGTCATCTTGCCCATGGGGTTCATGATGGTGACGCCTTCCATGGTGTGGCGTACCATGCGCTCCATGAGATCCCATTGGGCGCGAGTGTGCTCGCTGAGTACGCAGAACTGGCGCGCCACCTTGTCCCACATGAGCTTGCCCGTCACGACTCCTGGGTACGTCTGATGGGTGTTGAGGACCTCCTGAACACTCGCCATCGTGTACCTTCCAGCCTCCCGATGGGCACCACAGTCAGGGAGTGGGACCTGCTCGTTGTCCTTCCTGCCGCTCGCCCTTGTGGTCCAGGTCTCTGAGGGTATCTTTGTCTCCTTGTCAACCCTCTGGTCCACCAACGTAAAGTCGGGCCACAGTAGCTCCGTCTCTAGGATGGTCTTGTACTCTCCACAACGCGAGAACTTGACCCGCACAAATCCTGCGTCCACACCACCTCCATCGCCCTCTTCGCAGAGTGTGCACAGACGAGCATAGCCCGTGCGGTCGATGTACAGGCGCTGCTGAGCCCAGCTGCTCTCCTTGTCTTGGTGGTCCCACGGGTTCACTGCCATGCCCCCCCATGGCTGTACGCTGGCCAGCTTGAAGGCAGCTTCGCTCTCGGCCTCCTGCGCCAGCGTGAGGTCTGGATAGCGAGGGTCTGACTGAGTTGTGGTCAGGCTGGCTGGCGTGCGGGACCCCCTCGCATCTGGCTCTTCAGCACTGGACCACTCACCTCTGGTCGCCACATTGGCTTCCCGCTGGCTGCGTGATGATGCTTGTAGCATGCCCAGCATCTGGTCTGTCAAGGACGTACCAGGCGGCGGAGGTTCGTACGTCGAGCCCTCGGTGTGTAAGCTGACTCGCCCAGTGAGCTCGACTTGCATCATCGAGCTGGGTCTCAGGAAGCCCGCCTCCACCATGGACTGGCAGCGCGCCTCGAGTCTCTCCTTCTCCTCCGAGTTGAACCTTCTCAGCCTCATCTCCTCTAGCCATGACGCCAGGCTGTCCATCAGCTCGGGGTGGTTTCGCGAGAATGCACAAGGTGCAGGCGCACACCTCTCCCCTGCGAGGGCCAGACGGTCTTCTCCCCTTGCGCCCAGGGACACTGCTTCACGTGGTGGTAGCTCGCAATCATCAAAAGCGGGGGCAAGAGTGCGCGCTGTCGTGGCATCAACGTCGAAGATCTCGGTCGCCAGGCACACTCTCGGGTCTTCATTCCGCTTGCTCCTTGCATCGACGGGCGGCGTCAACTCGATCAATGGCAACGTGACCTTCTCCTTCATACCCAGTGACACCGCGGCCTCAGAAGTAGCAATGCCTCTGTAGAGGTCGATGGTCAACTTGAGGGCGTTCTTCAGGGGTCCAGTGCCCACCAAGAAGTCCCACGTCGTGTCATTGGTGTAGGTGACGAAGGCGTGGAGCCGATGCAGAGTCATGTACGGCGTGCCCGCGGCGAGAACCACATCCACGTAGCAGTACTTCGTGAATTCCGCAGGGCTGCCATCACATCTCGCCACCCTGGCCCCTGTCTCTGCATCAAAGATGGTCAAGCCCAACCTGTTGGCTGTCCTGATTGGGATAATGTTGCAGTTGGCCCCCGTGTCCAGGAGAAGCGCTTTGTACAACATAAGCAAGCCTCCAGAGGCCATCAGCGCCATCCCTTGTGCCAGAGACTCGTTCAGGAGCTTGCATACAGGCTGGACCTGCGCCATGGCAGTGAGCTGTTCCTCTGTAAGACCACTGAGCATCTTCTTCTTCAATAGCTCGTACGCCTTGGTCTCCATGGTCCCTGCGTGCAGCTCGCCCCTCTCGCTGAAGTCTCTCACCCCGTAGCTCTCCTGGACGGTGGCCGCTGCAGCTGTTACATGCACCGTCGTCCTCCCCTTCCTGGGCTGCTCCACCATGTCCTCCGGCATCTCGTCCAGAGGAACCTCTTCTTCGTCACTGTCGTCGCCCGACTCCATGCCCGGGCAGTCGTCATCCTCATCGCTGATGTCCTGGCAGTCTGCTGCTGAGGCTGTCGGCACGGGGAGCTGGTTGTTCTCAGCCAGTTCTACCAAGGTCTCCACACCCCTTGGAGCTGTTATGCGACCTTCTGCTACGAGTCCAGCAGCTAGCTTACGGAAAGCTGCTCCCAGGCTCTTGATCACGGAGGCCATGAGCTGCACCTTCCTCTGCATCTCGTCCGCCGCAGGCGCCATGGGCACCTGTGCGTCTGCCTCGTACTCCTCGGGTGTCTTCACTGGGAAGCCCCTCATGCGCTGGGTACTTCCCAGGGCTACTGCTGGAGCCGCCGTGAGTTCAGACTCCGCACTCTTGCACAGCGTCTCGGGGAGTGCCCCCAGACCCAAGGTGTTGAGGGCGCTCGAGAGCTCCTCTTCGCCCATCTCCTCGGCCATGGCTGTGAGTAACTCGGTTGGAGGGCCAGACGACACTCCTACCCCTGCGCTGCCATGGTGGTGCGCGCGTGCATCGACGGTGTGAGTCTCCCTCTCCGCGACGTGCGCTGCGACTGGTTCCTCGTCGGAGCCCTCATCCTCGGACAGCACCTGCGACTTCACGCTGCCCGCACGACTGGCAGTCTTCCTAGCAGCCACCATGCCCTGGTACTCTGCTTTCAACGCCTCGGGATTGCCAGTGGTGCTCTTCTGCTTGTCCTCCGGTGACTGTTTGGCTCTGTACTTGTCCTTCTCGTCGTTGGACAGCTGCTGCCAGTCCGTCACCAGGATGCCCCAGTCAGAGTTCTTGAAGCGGTTCTTCAGATTATACATGCGCAGAGCGGCGTTCTCCGCGTCCCACCACTTGCTGGAACCAAGCCTGCTTTCGTGGAATCCAGCAGGCATCTTGACGTGTTTATAACCACTCCTGCACTGCTCGGGATCGGACTCATGCCAGCCCCCTCCAAAGCAGCGCAAGCACTTGGGCTTGTCGTTCGTAC
>LGRX02003785.1:0-54404 GCA_001247695.2 Cymbomonas tetramitiformis
GTCCCTGGTCGGAAAGCGTTCATTAGCTAATGAACGCTTTCCGCCTTGAAACGCGCGCCCTGAGCCTGGACCGGGGCGGAAGGCGTTCATTAGCTAATGAACGCTTTCCTCCTTGAAACGCGCGCCCTGAGCCTGGACCGGGGCGGAAGGCGTTCATTAGCTAATGAACGCTTTCCTCCTCGAAACGCGCGCCTTTAGCCCTTATCGGGCTGGAAGGCGTTCATTAGCTAATGAACAGTTTCGTCTTGTCCCAGGCTGCCAGGAGAACGGCAATGGAGCTTGCTGCCCAACGTGCCCTTCAAGGACCTGGTGGCTCCAGAGCGTTTACTGGAGCTGGCGCTAATGTGGATATGTCTCAAGTGGCCACCCCATCTGAGGCAAGGAAGGCGGCCGAGGTGGCTGCATGTGGGTGGCACGCTAAGCTGAAAGTGGAGCATGCATCGAAGATGGAATATGAGGAGAAAGCAGAGCTGTGCAAGCAAATCGAGATGGAGCACCGGTGGCCGAATCCGATGGATTTCGACGAGGCGGCGGAGCAAGGGAGTGTGTTTCGTCTCCCCATCAAATGCCTGTACCACGCGACGGGGTACGAGGCATGCCGGGATCAAGAGAGGGGCTGGGTGAACGAGATCAAGTCCAGCAGGAAGGAGAACCCGTGGGCCCCTTTTAATGCGGGTCTTGTTGCGATCGACGATGTCAAAACCCGTGCCGAATTCTCCCTGAAAAAAGCTCTGAGGGGAGGATACAGCGGCAAGGTTTTTGGGCACCAGCACTGTTATCAAGCCACCGACGAGTGTCACGAGGAAATCCCGGCGGAGATAGCCTTTCAGTACTTCGAGAGCAAGATCTACATCGGTCTCACGCCTGACATGATTCGGTTCTTAGGCGAGATGCAAAACATGATCGACCAGAAGCAGAAAGGCAAAGACAACACTCAGTTCATGCAAGGGCTTCGTTCGACCCTTTTCGAAAAGCATGGGGTCGTGTACAAGGTTTACCGAGAAGCGTTGATCTCCGAGTTCGTCGCCAGCGTCCCCGAGGACACCGAACGGGGTACCCCTTATCAACCTGGGTATTACGAGGACGGAGGGCTGGTGAGAAAAATGGCGGAATTCGAATCAGAGCATGGATTTTCAGTCCCGGATCCCGAGAAATATCCCCAGGGATTTCAGTACATGGAGAAACGGGGGACGTTTGAGAACGAGGAAAACCCTGAGGGAGACCCTGTGGTAGAGATGACGTTGACGGTGCTGAACGATGACATCGACGCTCACCTCGATCGGGTCACAGATTGGTACCCCGTAATGTCTCACTTGAACAAGTCGATGGAGACGCATGTGAAGGAAGTAGCGATGTCCAAGCATCAAGTGCTCGGCGGCGTGCAAATCAACCACTACTTCATGCACTGGACAATTGCCAATTTCCGGCCGCAGACGTGGGCCCTCTGCGTTAGCATCATGGAGGCTTACAGAAGGTTTGACCTGAAGGGCATGAAAAACCCTTTGGCTTCGAAGACCAAAAAGCGCAAGGCCTCATCTTCGCCCGCTAAGGGACCCGCCAAGAAATCTGGCAAAAAGGGCACCTCCAACCGACAGGTAAATTACTTTTTACTTCTGCTTCAAACAGTGTTCTCCCTCCCAAAGCATCCTTTTCTATATTTTAAGACATGCTAAAAATGTTTTTTTACTTACAGATGGAAGACGAGGTGCAACGAGGAGGCGGGGACCACGGAGCGGGCTCGTCTAGAGGGGCAGGCATTTTGGTGGAAGAAGCTCAGTTTCTCCACAATGCCAAATCCATGGGTATGACGTTCTGGATTAACTTGGGCGGCTTGGCGGGGGAGGCGGAGTTCGACAAGGTGGACACTTATCTGCGCCAGATTATTAACAAGGACTTGTCAGTAAAAGAGGGGGGCCTGATGATAAGCCAGTTCAAGAAGGAACGCATGGTGCAGAAGCACTTGGTGTCCGCGGCGGGATTGGAAACCTGGGACGAATTCAAGGACGAGTTCACCCTCTACTGGAGCTCCCAAGAGAAAATCGAGTCGTTGATCGGCTGCTTACCTTCAACTCAGGGGGGAGCGCGCCGGGGGGGGCTGGGGAAGTTCCGCACGCGATCTTGAATTACGTCGAGAACGCGCGGGCGAATCTCAAAGAAGCGCAGGCACCAAGCGCGGCTCACATCCAAGGCTTGCAACAGATCGAGGTGAAAGTCGACATCAAACTCTATCGGGAGGCGCGGACCGACGGGCCGGAGGCTAAGGTTGCTGGAGAGGCAGGTCTGGAGGACGACGAGCCCACACATCAGGAGAACGTGCCGATGCTACCTCGTTGGAAGATCGTCAAGGGCAGCATGAACGATATGAAGGACGTCCCGAGACTGCCCTTCACGGGGACGATCATCGACTGCAATTACGAACTTGACAAGGAGAAGACTCCCGACGCGATGACCAAGAAGGAGGTGCAACCGTTCCTGGAGTCTTTCAACGCCAAGACCACCTCCCCGGCATGGACAGTCGCTATTTTTTGCGGTTTCGCCCAACAAAACGATTTCCTGGAGGTGATTGACAATTACTGCTCCGGCCGCGCGGAGCGGTTCTTCTGGCACAAGGCGAACGTGCACATGAACCCCAACAAGTCCGTACGCTACAATGACGTTGAATGTGGCGTCCTGGGGTACCATGTAAAAAGCGATGCCCAGGGGGAGTCTTCTAAAAAGCCGGAGTGGATGTTCAACTTTGATTTGGGGGATGGTGAACGTTACAGCCGCGCGTCACTTTTGCGCGGCTTCCCGGTTGTGCACCAGATGTTCAAACGCGAGGGCAAAGTCGTGAATAACCATCAGAAACCCCTAGCACTGTTGATGGAGCTGATCCAGTGCCACATGCTCGGTGACAATCCGGGCAAGACGGATGAGAACGGCCATCCACTCAACTGGATTCTCGACGCTTGCTGCGGCGTCGGCTCGACGTCCATGGCCGCCATGAGGTGTGGTATGAACGCGATCGGCTTCGACCACGACCAGTACATGGTCAGCTCTGCGCAGCAACGGCTGACCAATTTCGACGCCGAGCCCGATCAAAAGGCCGAGACGGAGCCCAAGACGAAGAGCGAACCGACGGCGAAGGGAAAGGAAGCAGCCAGTGCCGAATCTGAGGAAGAAGAGTTAGAAGAAGATGAGGCAGAAGAGAATGCTGAATAAATTAGTAGGATTTGTCGACCGCCCTGACTGATAGTATCAGTCATGCCTCGACGGTATAGGGTGAAAAGTACTCTGCTCGTAAACATTTGAATAAAGAATGATACATGTGTGCATATTTCGGTGTTTTCATTGTACGCATACTGCACTTTTCTAGCTTGTCGCCTTTATGTATCCCTATTTCGCGCATAAATATCACTAAACCCTGATTTTTATGAAATATATATAAATCCAAAAATGACATATGATAATGTCATTTTCATCGAATAGTGTGTTTACTGCGGACTCGGCCGCTGCGGAACCCATGGACACCCAGGCCGACCCCAACGCAGCGACACCTGCCAGCCCAGGTGGGTGCACCCTCGCTCAGTCTGCTGACGCTGTGCAGTTCAGACACCCTAGGTGTATTGCGCTTGAAATGAGGGGTACGTGGGTGGTGGGATCGCTCTGGCGCAGATGACGCAGCGACAGCTACCAGCCCCACTGGTACCGCAGAGGCGCAGCCGCGGGTGGGGCCCTCTCCCCAGACGCCAACGGCTACTGCGGACTCGGCCGCTGCGGAACCCATGGACACCCAGGCCGACCCCAACGCAGCGACACCTGCCAGCCCAGGTGGGTGCACCCTCGCTCAGCCTGCTGACGCTGTGCAGTTCAGACACCCTAGGTGTATTGCGCTTGAAATGAGGGGTACGTGGGTGGTGGGATCGCTCTGGCGCAGATGACGCAGCGACAGCTACCAGCCCCACTGGTACCGCAGCGGCGCAGCCGCGGGTGGGGCCCTCTCCCCAGACGCCAATGGCTACTGCGGACTCGGCCGCTGCGGAACCCATGGACACCCAGGCCGACCCCAACGCGGTGACACCTACCAGCCCAGGTGTGGTGAGAATGGCTGAGGCAAGGGCGGTTGCCCCGACTGGTGTTCAGCGAGGACGGTTCTACGACGCCGACAAGCATCATCTGCTCACCAGGGACGACAGAGGACATATCATCGACAGCGCCTTTGACTGCAGCTTCGGATCCGTTACTGAGCCAGGCGCGTGTCAGCCAGCACACCGGAGGCTGCTGGTGGACGTGCAGGCAGCTCCTACAGACCGTTTAGTGACTATGGCGGATGTGCAGGCGTACCTGCGGACTGCGGGGCTACGAGCCGTAGACGTGGTAGGCGACGGCAACTGTTGGCTCCACTGCGTTGGCTGGCACCTGCCACAAGCGGAGGGTGCTAAGGTACTAGCGGAGGGTGGTAAAGTGCGTGTCCAAAACTGTCGGCAAGCCATACAAGCGTTCTACGAGATGCATCCGGAGTATTACAACTTTGACATGGCGGAAACCCGGGGCCAGCAAAATGCAAATGGAGATATGCATTATGTCTCCCTGTCCAAAATCCTAGCGCAGAAACAGCAGTATGACGAACCCCAGTTCTGGCACATCATCGCCAACATGACGGGCCGCGTCATACAGCTGTACATCAGCTGGCCGTTGGTGGGCATGAATTGGCCGCTTGACTCGGGTCCAACTCCAGAGGATTTCCCGAACAACGCGCCCTTCGCCATGGAGTTCATCTGCCCCCACGAGGGTGTGGTGTTGACTAGCCGCGAACCTCTACGGCTGTGGAAGCTGTTGGAGCATCCCTATTGCGCGGGGCATTACATGCGCATCCTGCCGGATAATGAATAGCGTGTTAGTAGGCGCATCAGGGGAAAGGGCGTGGCGCAGCCCCCTAGCAGTAACATTCGAACTTATTTTAATGCAGATTGCAAACAGCCCCATAGATACACTGCGATAAGAATGCACGCTAAGGGGTAGGCCGCACGCTATAGTACAGGTTGCTCAGGAGACCGCACGCAGTATCCATTTGTGCGCGAAGTCCGTGGAAGCTGGGAGTACGAATCCTGTGGTGTATTTCCTGCTTGCTGGAGGCTGCTCCGCTCCGCGCCGAATCAGGCGCGTGGCGCGTGCGGCGCTCTCCCCGGCGCCGTGTTATAGGCTGCTTCATCTGCGGTTGCGAATCAGCGGCCACAGGGTGAGCAGCGGCGCTGCGAGTGGCGGGTGGGCAGGGATGGGCGAGGGTGCGTGTATTTCCTGCCTGCTTCACCGCCTACCCAGTTGACAGTTGCAGGTACCAAGAGGGCATGCTTGCTTGTATCACATACGCTTGCGTAACGTTTGTCATGCGCATGTGCAGGGGGGACAGGCACGAAGACGAAGCGACCCCGTCTGGCCGACTGTGATACCCATGACGGCGGCTAAACGGCCAGCTCCGGTGGGGCTCCTGGAACAGTTCAATGAGCTGGCGCCGAAGATACACGCCGGTATATGCCTTAAGTCGGGCATGCACGCTTCACCCGGCGGGGAAGGGTGGCTTCAGGGGAACTTCGACATTCTCCTTGATGAGAACGTGTTTAACAAGTGCGCGGCTTTCCAGCTGCTGGCTCCTCTGAGCCAGGAGCACACGGTGGCCAAGGGCAAATGCAGCCAGTGGATCAAGCAGAAGATGCGCAACCTCAACAAGAGGTTTCAAACGCAGTGTGTGTCCCCTGCGAACTGCCGGCAGGATGTCCTCGGCGAGGCAGAACTATGCACCGCTTGTGCGCCAAAGGTAACGGCGAACATCACGGCCATGCTGCAGTTCGACAGGTTCATCGCCGGCAATCCGCAGTGTACGGGACTCAGGGTGACCACGCCCGAGGAATCCAACGTCCTCCGTGCGAGATTCCCTGGGCCGTGGCAGCAGGCTGTTGATGCCGTAGCAGGGGGTCCCCCGGGTGCATTTCACCCTGCGGTTGCGAATCAGCAGCCGCATACAGTGGCAGCTGCTGCTTGCGGCAGGGTGGCGACGCATGCACCGCAGGTAGCGGCGGATCCTGCTGGCGCCGGGGTGGCGGTGCATGCACCCCCGGGTGGAGTTCGCACTGCGGGTACGATGCAGGCACCGCAGGTAGCGGCGGATCCTGCTGACGGCGGGGTGGCGGCGCATGCACCCCCGGGTGGAGTTCGCACTGCGGGTACGATCCAGCCACCGCAGGTAGCGGCGGATCCTGCTGGCGGCGGGGTGGCGGCGCATGCACCCCCGGGTGGAGTTCGCACTGCGGGTACGATCCAGCACCGCAGGTAGCGGCGGATCCTGCTGGCGGCGGGGTGGCGGCGCATGCACCCCCGGGTGGAGTTCGCACTGCGGGTACGATGCATGCACCGCAGGTAGCGGCGGATCCTGCTGGCGCCGGGGTGGCGGCGCATGCACCCCCGGGTGGAGTTCGCACTGCGGGTACGATTCAGCCACCGCAGGTAGCAGCGGACGTGCAGGACAATTTTCTTGCGGACATCGGAGTCTGGGTGAAGTACTTGTCTGAGTGCCCGTGGGTGACGTACGACCCTGCAACACGTATATTCAGCGATGATACCAACCACATGACACAGTCGCAACTTCCCGAGAGCCACGCGATATGGGTCGGCGAAGTATGTGACGCGCTGAACCTCCTGCGCCCGTTCTTGACGATGGTTCCGGTCCCCCCTGCGCAAGGACGTCGACCCCAGGGCGCACATACCACCCAGCCCCGCACCCAGGAGTCGCGCCCAGCCCAGGCGCCGGAGCAGCCAACACACCTCAAGATAAATCAGGCCGCAGCACCGGCCCCGGGGGCATTGCCCACACCGGAGGAGGCAGTGAGCCCATTACCCACTATCATGACAGAGGCGGCGTTCAGGTCCTCCCTGGACGAGCAGTCCGAGGAGGATGAGGAGGTGGTGGCTCCCCAGCAGGCTCAGGAGGTCAGGAGGAGTCCGAGGACCAGTGTAACGTCGCCGCCATCCCTGGAAAAACAACGAGCCGGTAACATAGCCAGGAATATCGCTATGATGAGGGGTGTGATGGAGGCTAAGGGCGCTCTGTTCACCGTTGGTGACACAACACCGGAGGCAGCGTTGGCCTTGCTGCAAACCGTCACGGACGAGCGCCTTAAGGACCACCTCACCGCGCTGAAGGGAACGGGCAAAAAAGTGAGTCTGACGATGAAAGGGAGCTTGTTTACCCTTCAGCAACCAGCGACATTTGCGGGTTACGCAGCGCTTAGCAAGAAGTCCTTGGACGCGCTCAACACGCCACTAACAAATGAACTCAGGCGGCGTGTGAACAGCAACCCGGAGCTGCGAGCTCTCGTGCCAGTCGCCACGCCAAAGAGCACTGCAGCTGAACCCCGGAAATCCAAACGTAACGAGGGACCGCCGGCTGCCGGCAGCAACAAGCGCAAGAAGCAGGCCTGCCCGGCTGATGCTCGGCAGGTTACTGTGTCAGGAGCAACAATGGCCGAGCTCCTGCCGATTTCGCGGAAGGGCGCGTTTCATCGCGCCGTCAGTGGCGGTGTAGAGTGGTTGGTGGCTGCTGGCAAAGCGGAGAAGCTCACGCAGTCCGCTGTCAAAATACTGTCGGGCCGTATGAAGACACAGCTCTGGGAGACGACCACGTACGGCGAGGAGTACTCAGTGGAGCATGCCTCCGGGACGTGGAGTGGAGCAATCGGCAAGACTGTCCATCGCATAACGGTGGAGGAGTGGTCTGAGGTGCACGATTACTACTGCACGGCGGTGGCCAGTGACAATGGCGCCAACCTGCAAGTCAAGTTGCCCGCGGTGCTCCTCGACTTCGCCATTTTTCATGCGGAGTTCGACGCGCACGCATTCAACTCGGCGATCATCCCGAAATTCGGCGAGTGCCGGGTCCCGGATGTGCACATCTGCGAGAAGGGACTGCTTTGGAGGACATCGACCGGGGAAGAAATGTGCATGTCCAACCTGCCGAAGTTGCTCAGCATGCGCGACACGGTCCCGCCGGGTTTACAAGTGGACGGAAATGCGGAGCCACGACCAGCCGGTGAGTGGGGCACGCCTCCCGCAGGCAGCTCACATGCATGGATTGTGACATGCCGATGCCTGCAATGAGCAACATGAGGATGAATGTCGAATCTTGCGCCGTGTGCACGCAGGTGTATCTGGTGACGCGTAGCTTGGATTGCAACGCTGGCGATACCCCAAGCTGCTGGCTGACCAGTGTTCCTGAACCAGAAGCTTGAAAGCAGGCGCATACGACTTGTACCGCAGAGGAAACGCGCAACCGTGCAAGCCTCTGGCATGAAAGCTTAGGATGTCAACCACGAACACCAGCTTCCGATTAATGCAGATTGTAGGCTATGCGAAGTGAAAGACCGTATGTGGCTAGAACAGACAATTTTGAACTGTATTGTATCTTTGGAATAAATCAGTTTGTGTTCTCCGACGGAAACACGCGGTCACTAAGCACGCGTCACGCCGCACACGCCATGCACCGAGCGACCGCCGCGTATCAATCGGGCGCTCACGCGAGGAGCAACGATGCATCTAACGAGGTGTCTGCCTTCATGATGCAGGTGCTGTCGGTGTCCCCCCCCCACTCCCCCTCAACGGATGTGCTGCGTGCAGGTCGGTGACACGCCGGAAGGGGTAGTTTGCGGCAGGTATGCGCGGTGATGGCTGAACTGGAGGACGCCGTCATCCTGCGCAAACTGCAAAGCCTGCATATTGGGGGCAAGTCACCCAAAGTGTCACGGTTTGCTGTGGACATCGGATGGATCCCAAGCAAGGTCACAGAGGAGTGCAGCACGATGGCGCAGAAGAGCGCAAAGATCCGTCAGCTGGCTGACAGATTGCCAACTCTCGGGTGCATGATCGACAAGAGGATGCGGATAACCTACGCACCGCCGCATGTGGGCCCCAGAGAGCTAGCAGGTGGGGGGGCGAGCCCGGTGGACGGCGCGCGGGGGAAACGGCGAGACGGGGGGGAAGCCGTCACGTGCCAAACGGCGCAGCTCCCAACCGCGTGTGATAACCGGCACGTGACCGACGCCCGCCTACTGGAGTTGGCGCAACGCGCTTACCGTGACATCAAGCGCCCAAGCATTCGCTCCATCTTCACCCCCGACGACTTGTGCACGCTGGGCATACCTGATCAGGTAGGGCGCGCCGGAAAGGATTACAAGGGAAGGATTGACGTGCTCATATGCCGCATGCAATCTCTGGGAGTTCAGTTTGATCAAAGGCACCGGGTCATTGCCATCTCCGCTGGCCACCAGCCAGATGGAGGCGGCCCCAGTGTTTGTGGAAACAGCGGATGATGATTCTCAGCAGGCGAGGATACCCAACAAGAGAATGCGGTATACCCTGGTGGGAGGAGCCGGCGCAGATGGGAATGACACGAACCACGACCTGGCGGACGCAAAGGCCGTGGGATATATGGGATTGAGTCATTGCGAGGAAGGGGGGTCGTCAGATGCCCCCACCCCAGCCGAAAATGCATACTGGGAGGAGGTGTTGGATTTGCCGGACATCCCGGAAGAAGACATCGTGGAGGATACGGACGAAGGTGGTGATGCGGAGGCGGACCTCCTCTCCATCCCGGACTTTCTTTACGATGTACGCCCTGCCGCACCTTGCACACTGGCGGAACACTGGTCTCACTGCCCTGCTCGGACAGGACGTGGAAACGCCTGTGCGTCTTTCTGATACATCATGTAGTGCGTATTGTAGCATGTACGTTATGCAACATGCGCAGGGGCATGCAGCGCATGCAGAATATGCACAGAAACTAAGCCAGGATGGACGGCCACTCGCAGGAACTAGCTGCAAAGGCGGGCATGGAAATCGAGGTGGAAGAGGCGGCCGCCTTGCTGCTGGCTCATCACGCAGAGGTGACGGTGTACGCGCCGGTGCCGGCGAAACAGGTGACGGTGGACCCTCCGGAGGCAGGGAAAGCGGTGACGGTAGACGCGCCGGAGCCAGCGAAAGTGGAGACATTGGACGCACCAGAGTCGGCCGAACTCAGTCCCAAAAAGATGGATCCGCTTCTAACGCATGGGCAGGCGAGCCCCCACGGAGTGACGCTGCAGGAAGCTGTGTGGTATTTGCTGGACATGAAACGGCGGCAGCAGTGGACAGACGCGCACTTCAACACGTTCATGAAAATCTTGAAGATGCTGCTGGGTGGAGCAAACACCAATTTACCGGGGTCGCTCTGGCACATGCTACGCCTGATTGGTGCCGAGACCGTGTGGGACTACGCAGTGCATGTGTGTCCGAAGTATCACAGAACGTTTCCAGCAGAGACCAAGAAACCAGCGCAGGAGAAATGCGGGGTTCCCATCGCGTGGGATGCGGCGGGAGTGCCGGTCGGGTGGTGCGAGGAGGAGAGATACAGTGTGACACGTACGGCGCGGGGTGAGGTGTACCGCCCGCAGGAGTACTATTTCTACTTCCCGGTGAAACGGCTAGTCCGACGCTGGATGCGCAATGCGAAGTTTGCAAAGATGCGTGCTGATACGCAGGCGAGAGCGCCTACAAACGCTCGGGACCTTTGAACCGGTTTCGGAAGGGCTGACTTTCGGATCGTGTTTCGAAACCCATCCCTTTGTCCACTGGTTCGTATGACCGCTTCCGAATATTTTCTGCCAACTGGGCCTTACTGACTCCACGTCATTTGCCTACATTGCACCAAAAACTTGTCCCTCCCGTGAGATGAAACCTTTTCGGACGGTCCACAACTAACCTAGGAGCTAGGACCAAATTTTACATATGATGGCTTGCATTCCTGGTCAGTTGACAGTCGCAAACGCTAAACGGTCACAGTCAACAGTGCCGTTCATGAGTTGAATTAAGTATGGAAATGCGAGTTATCGCAAATGACTCTTTACGCAAAAAGACTTTTTCCTTCGGGCCCAACTTTGTTGCGCTACTGCAGGCACAGCCCCTTGTGATTTTAATCACATTACATGAAGTACAATTTTTTCCAACGTTCGTAACTAAGATATATTTATTCACAAGGCGAATACCTTTTTCTTGAGCTCTTGATCGACCCCATCTGCAACCGCATCAGCTTCGTTTGCAGTCGCGACTGCAAGCTAAGTTGATGCGGTTCAAGATAGGGTCGACCAATTCACGACAGGCGAGGGGTGTTTTTGCGTTCTAGCGCTAGAAACTTGTCAGATATATTCGTATCAATAATTTGTATGAGTATATCCCGTAAATGTCAGGTCATACCTTGAAGCATACTTCAAACAGTCGCATATCATTGGTTCCAAACCCAAAACATCTGCCTTAGAAATAAATTGCGCGTCTCGCGTACAAGTAACTTGAAGCTTTGAGCTTCAAGTAACTTAAGTATATGCATCTTGTCAGTATTTGTGCCAAGTTTCGGGCTCTATGACGCACGGGAAGCCCTCGGCTGTTTGGCATCTTTGGGTTTGGGTTCGAACCCAAACCCAAAAACAAAACATCTGCCTTGGAAATAAATTGCGTGTTTCGCGCACAAGTAACTTGAAGCCTTGAGCTTCAGGTAACTTAAATATATGTATCTTGGCAGTATTTGTGCCAAGTTTCGCGCTCTAGGACGCACGGGAAGCCCTCGGCTGTTTGGCATCTTTGGGTTTGGGTGTCACGTTCGAACCCAAACCCAAAACATCTGCCTTAGAAATAAATTGCGCGTTGGGCGCACAAGTAACTTGAAGCTTTGAGCTTCAAGTAACTTAAATAAATATCTCTTGGCAGTATTTGCGCCAAGTTTCGTGCGCTAGGACGCACGGGAAGCCCTCGGCTGTTTGGCATCTTTTTTGATTAACCCAAACCCAAAACTGCCTTGCAGAATTGGAGTTATCATGCACTCTAAATAACGAAACCTGGCAGATACGTGTATTCATAACAATAATATGAATATATCCTGGAAGTTTCAGGGCCTACCGTCAAGCATACTTCAAACAGTCGCATCTTGACAAGAGGCGTTATGGGTTTGGATTCTCTTGTGAAGATGCGACCGTTTCGAGCAATCTCGAAGGCATGCTCTGAAACTTACGGGATACATTCGTATTATTAATACGAATATATCTGACAGGTTTCTTGCGCTAGAACGCAAGAACACCCCTCGGCTGTTGTGAATTGGTCGACCCTATCTTGAACCCCATCGACTTAGCTTGCAGTCGCGACTGCAAACGAAGCTGATGCGGTTGCAGATGGGGTCGATCTAGAGCTCAAAAAAAGGTATTCGCCTTGTGAATACATATATCTTAGTAACGAACGTTGAAAAAAATTGTACTTCATGTAATGTGATGAAAATCACAAGGGGCTGTGCCTGCAGTAGCGCAACAAAGTTGGGGCGGGCAGGCGATAACTCGCATTTCCATAGTTAATAACTCACAAACGGCGTTGTTGTCACTGTTAGAACTGCAAAAAGCGACAGGAATTGCAAAAACGGACACGATTCTGCACAAGACGACACTGGAGAACTCCATCGTCCATGTCGCTCGGCTGTCGCTGTCGCCGTCGCTGTCGCTGAGTGTCACAGTTCCCCGACTTCAGGTGCCATGTCACAATCGCAATATATTATGATCGCGTCTTTATAATTGGTCGCCATTCCAAGTTTCCAGTCAAAACGTTCCATGGTGGCAGACATCCGTATCTTTCTCCCAGTTCAGCGTTTCACATGAAAACATTTGCAGGTTTCGGGGGCTTCCGAAACCCTTTTCGGAGGGTTCCGAAACCCATACAAATGTTGTTTTGGCTTCCGAAAGTGAGAACCGGTTAGAGTATTCATGCCTAATTTTGCCATCTTATCGGGCTCGTCGAGACCTTTAATTTGATACCTCATATGCTGAATACTCCCACCGGATTCACTTTCGGCAACATAAACACACACTCGTAACCTTCCGAAACCGGTTTCGGAAGGTTCCCAAACCAAAAAACGGGTTTCAAAAGGTAGATCCCGAAGTGGGGCTTCCGAAACCGGTTCAAAGGTCCCGAGCGCATGCGTCATGACCAGCCCGCACGTGGCGCGGATCAACGAGCACAGCACGGTTGGGGGCCGGCTGCTGCAGGAAACAGAAAGCCCGGATCCCATGAAACCTGGAATGGTTCGGGCTGGAATGGCTGTGGAATACGGAGAGGATGACGCACGGGCGAAGAAGCACGACAAACAGTGAGTCCAGCCGACACCCAGCACTCCTACTACAACCAAGCCCCCCCCTCCCCTTGATGTATGTTGAATGAAATGGCTGACCTGAACAGCGCTATGGTGCAAACGATGCGTTGCACGTGAGGGTGGGGACACACCACCGGGCGTAATGGTGGGAATGTGGCGCGCACGGTGCAGGGGATGGTCCACGAGGTTCGGAGCGATGCGGAGCGCGGACCTGCACCCTCGGGTACACGCCGCCACAATCTGCAACTCGAACCGTTGCGATGTGCCTTGTTACTAGAATAAGGCTAACCAGTGTAACGCATGCAGGTGGTCCCCTGCTGCTGGTCTCCTTCTGCAGTGTAGGCGTATGCAAGGTGCACTGCGTCCCGCCTTGCGTGCCGTAGGTTGTACACCTGCTAGCGTGTCTGGCTGTGAAGGCTTCCCGGTGATTGAGGAAGGGAGGACTGACGGTGCATCCATGCGGGTGTTCGCAGGATCGGGTTAGGATGGAATTTACCGGGCTCGTAATTGTGGTTCCGGGCCCTAGGCAGCACTGGAAGAACAATGACGTGATCCAAGAGCGCCTCGTGAAGGAGCTCAAGGAGTTACGCGACGGGCACGCTGACGACAAAGGCACGCCGTTCCGAGTATACGATGGTTACTTTGGCAAGTGGCATGATAAGTTCAGTGTGTTTCTGGTGCTGTGCTACTGTGACACCGTTGCGCGGAACGATCTGGGAAGGTTCGCTCCGGTGGCTGCCAGACGCAACGATTACCTGAGCCTGTGGGAGGGCACCCCCGGACCAACTGGTGGGATGTATTGCCTAGGCTATGCCAAGCCTATCGCACAAAGCTATTTACCGGACGGGGAGACGGTTCATGCCTGGGACCCGTCGGTGCTATTAACCCAGGAGGATCACGAGGAACTAGTCAAGCTAACCCAGGAGGGCGCTGATCCCATGCGGACCGGGCGCTACGGTAAGGGTCCCCTGGAGGCCCTGGAATATTTCACCGCCATGTCGGCATACGTGCTGCCTTTCATGCACTGTATGACCTTCGGTGTCGTGAAGAGTACTGTGAAGATGTTCCGCCACAAGGTGCCCAACTGCGATGACACGTGCTACTTCAACGCCGCGCAGCTACAGCAGCTACAGAAGAACGGCAAAGGGCTGTGTGCCCGGAAGCGCCTTTTTTGTGTCGCGAGGTGTATTTTTTTGGTCGTGTCGCAAACAGATCCGATTATACTCAACATTATACACCGACGGTTCGCAGCTTTTTCAAAAAAAAGCTGCAAGGTCCTGCGTTTCCCTTATAGGAGCGAAACAGGTTTTCCTGGAAAAAGTGACATCGACGCACACGATACTACCAGAACTGTCCACCTTTGGGGCCCTTTTTTACGGAAACAGTGTGATTTCCCTGTCAGATCGGGAGTAACCGCCCATATATAATTATATTGCAGTCCACACCGGTCACCTTAAGATGGCAAGCAGGAGAGTTATACAAATCGGTGGAGCATTGCCGCCAATCAGAGACGCATAGAATATTCCTGGGCGTAGTATCGAATTATGGATATTCATGCAGAAGTGATCAGCGAGACAGATTTCAGATGGCGTATAAAAGATATTTCCGACTGATCGCCAATCAGAGGAGCCATGAGATTAGATAAACTCCATGAATATGGGTCACACGCGAAATACCATAAGCTGACTGTGCACGTACAAGGAGCACGTTTTTTTTGTATAATTATAGAAGGCGCACGTGCTACAGATTTCAGGGTGTTTTACATGAGATGTTTTGGACTGATCGCCCATAACCGCCAATAAGAAGTGCGAGCGCCTGAGATAGGCACCATGAATATGGGACGACAAGGGAAAGGGATCACACGACAAAAACGAGATGGTTTTGCAGACGATGGATAAGCCAATCAGCGACGCGATCAGTTTCGATTTATATATTGGTAAATTAAAAAACTGCACCACAAAAAGCCCTTAAGTGTGGCTCCCTCGCTACAAATGCGATGCGACTGGTTCCAGACTTTCGCAACATGCTGACATGGCATGGGTTTGCGACACGACACAAAAAATTCACCTGGCAGACATGCTGACATGGCATGGGGTTGCGACGAAGATTACAGTGTCACAGTTGAATGCCATACAGTACCCGAAACCATACTGTACCGTCCCCTACTGCTACTGTCCCATTTTACACCTGTCGAGAACAGGTGTAAAATGGGACAGAAGGGGAACAATGGAATCCCACTCGACTGTGTGACTACATGACATGGCAACGCATGTCATGTCATGGCGAAATCGGTTCACCGGTGAGACCCACGCGGGCCGCGGCTGGCTGATTTCACATATGAGATATCTCGATGTTGACTCTCACATTCATTCTTGACCCTTTCGTTTAGCGGCGCACCTCACAATGTTTTTTGCTGTGCCCTGCTTTGTACTGCTGCATGTATTTTTTCCCTTCATACTAACTAATTTCCGGTATATCCTAACATCCTTGCAGAGTTGTGTTTCATTGTTCTACAGGTCGCGTTCGTTTTTGCTATATGTGTGACGCCCCCAGCAACATTCGGGTATTGCTGGCGGCATTCTTGTAGGCCGGCTGACGGGCTGTGCCGCTGCCCGTCGTTTTGATGTTGTCGCAAGCATTCACTGACTGATATTTTGCAGGAATTTACTTTTGGTTTTCGAGCTTCTGTTTTGTATTCGTTCTGTTTCTCCTGTGGTGAGTCTATTTTTCGAGGGCGATGTCTGCACAGTTTGTGCAGCGTGGGTTCGAGCCCCACCTCTCTCACTGACTTTTCCCTCCGTAATTTTGCAGGATACTTTTCACGTTTTCCTGTTTCGCCGCACTCCTGCACGTTTGTTTCGCATTCCTGAACGCCTGTTTCGCATTCCTGAACGCCTGTTTCGCATGTGTGCTGTTGGTCGTTGCGTGTACGTTTGGTTTTGTTATTCATTTTATTTCTGACCTGTTTGCGATTACCGTGTGCAGGTATTTCAAATATCTCATGCTCGTTGGCGAGACGCATGTTACGGTGTGGAAATTGTGAAGAGTGTTGAATTATTTTGCTTATTGGCTTCCAATGCGTATTTGCCTGCGTGTTTTTGTGATGATTGCAATATTTTTTCACTTCGTTCTGACGTTTTCGCATTCGCTGTGTGCAGGTAATTCAGGTTCACCTTTATCGCTGGCGAATTGCATGTTGCTGTATCCAGCAACCTGCTTAGCCTTTAGATTTTAGAACTTAGAAGTCAATCTTTTATAGGATTTGTTTTGTTTGTACCTGACTTAATAACAGTATGCACTGCACATTTATTGTTAAGATGTATAAGCATAGTTATGTAATTAAAATAGAGTAGAAAATAGTGCATGCTGTGCTAACGTGAGCACATTTCCCTGCCAATTGTTAGTTAATTTGCATATGCTAGCTTGTCAAATTGTTTCTTTTCTTCCGTAAACTGTGATATGGTATACTCCATAATCTTTTGTATAAGTTTTGTAGATTCAGTTCAAAAATATAGTCTTCTTTGTGTCGCTGCGACAATAATCAGCCCCGCACTCACTGTTTGTCGCACTGCGACAATAATGAGTCCCGTACTCAGTTTTGTCGCCCCAGAATATAATTGATATGTCGCATGGTGCGACAAAAATAAAAGATCATGCGACACAAGTGAAGTGCTACCCTGTGTGCCCCGCACGACATGCACCGTGAGTACCAGGACGTGGTGCAATATGCAGGTAGGTGTGCTGGCAGGCATGATTGCAGGATAGCTGTTCTTCCCATGCATGCGAGATCTACGTGCATTGTGTGCATGGGCCGGCCCGTTGTATGGGTCGACCATTGATTGAACAGTGTATGCATGCTGATGTCGCCCGAAACGCTTGGTTTGTTTGCAGGGAACTACACTATGGAGGACTGGCTCAACTTCATTTTGATATTCAGCCCGCTGGTATTCATGGACGTCCTGGAGAGTCTCAACCGAGAGTTGGACAGGGCTTGGTGGAAGCTGAGGGAGGCTGTGATATATTTCATCCGGCAGGTGTGCGCCGGCACAATCGAAGACCGCGCAGAGGCTCGCGCACAAGCGGAGCTGCGTATGAGGGAGTTCGCAGTCATTATTGAGAACGAGTGCCCTATGAACATGCTGACGCTGAATCTACGCCTAGCCGTGGTACACTTGTGCAAGCAAGAGGAGAAGGTAGGCGTTGTCAGCTCCAACATCGAGCTATGGGTGGAGCGCCTGTTGGGGGAGGCGAAGGGGGTGGTGCCGGAGCCGGTGGGGGGGAAGGCCATCGATTCATGCATCGGTAACGCCTACTTGCTGAAAGACCGTGTAGATGACATGGCCCACTTGTACCCCGGGATCCGGTTCCTTCCAGACTATGTCGCGCACTCGGTGAAAGAGGACGGCCCGGGTTTCCGCGATGACCCGGGGCTCGCGTGTCACTTCATGGATGTCGGTCATCACATCATCCGCGGTGGCGTGGCTGTATCCGCGCTAAGCGCCGATGCGGAAGGAAGGCTGCTGCCGGGCCTGGCGGCTTCCTTGCGTGCCATGCACGGTGAGCGATACGAGCTAGAACGGGACGCCTTGGACGTCCTATGTTTTCCACGAATGCGGCACGGCGACGAGGACTTCACGTCCACGATGTACACCAGGGCAGTAACCAGAATCTCCTACAACGTAGCCTTAGCATCCTCTGAAGCCGATGCATTTGAATACGGCCGCGTGGAAGCTTACTATCTGATCTGGGACCCGGCCACACATTGCGCTGTGTGCCGTCTAGCCATGGTGACGGCATACCCGACTATCAAAAACGCGCGCATGAACAGCCGTGCCGTCTTTGTCTTGAACGAGGATGCCAAACATACCCTGCTGATGCCGGCGTCACGCCTTGAGACCAAGTGTATCTGCCACCGCCCTCCGGGATTTAAAATCCCCCTCCACGCCATCTACCTTTGGCCAGGAATGAAATCTGCACGATGCTCAAGACCTTAGCAACGGCAAGCTAGAAATCAGCAGCATGCGCCCTTCCTTCCTTTCTCCTTCTTATTGCTTCTAGTTTGACCTTACTTGCAAAACCCAGGACGGGGCCGGGAGTTGCCAAGCCACATACTTACCTACCTAGCATATCTGGTAACAGTTATGTAACATTCCATGCCTGATTGCCACGTGCACTAATCTTGCACACGTGTCTGTATCACAGTGCATCCTGCCTGCCACGTGTCTAACCGTGGTCATACCATGGTAAATTTACCGGCCATATGTGGTAATTTTACCATTGGGGGTCAATTTACCGGTCATATGTGGTAATTTTACCATTGGGGGTCAATTTACCGGTCGTAGGGGGGTACCATGGTAAATTATATACAGCAATGGTAAACAGTAATATATAATTACCGCGCTATAAGTAAATGTGGTAAAATCGTGTTAGAAAAGTGCCCAGTAACCAATAGGAAATTACCCACGGGATTTATACCGCCACTATTAGTATGATGGTGGTAAAACACCAATTTACCACAATTTACCACCAGTTTACCACATTTTACCACCATTTTACCACGTTTATTTCTCAGTGTGTTTCTTTTTATAGAATTCCCTTGAAGTATAAATGTTTGTGCATACTACTGAAATTTTGCCCCAACTGCTCATTAAGCTAATGAGCAGGTTTTCTTCTTTTTTATAGAATTCCCTTGAAGCATGAATGTTTGTGCATATTACTGAAATTTTGCCCCAACTGCTCATTAAGCTAATGAACAGTTTTCCTCCTTTTTTTATAACATTCCCTTGAAGTATAAATGTTTGTTCATATTCCTGAAAGTTTGTCCAAACTGCTCATTAGCTTAATGAGCAGTTTGACTCTTTTTGAAAAAATTCACTTTGCTTGTATATTTACAGGTGTGCTCGGCCTTCTACCGGAAGGTTTACAAAATAAGCCAAGGCTATTTCTGCGACGTACGCGAGCGCGTTCTCTCTGGAAGAACATATTTCATTCACGGGCTGACGGGCAGCGAGGCAAATCGGCGTTTGTCCAGCAAAAAATCGAATGTCATTGCCTTCGTGAATAAATATGCGGCTGAACAGGGCGAACCTCAGCCCGATAAACCTGAGACGCATCTCCCGTCGGGGGTGACAAGAGAAGAGATTTGGGATGAATATCTCGATTCTTTATCTATTCACGACCGCAATTCCAAGGAAGTCTCCTTGCCGTACTTCTACGAAATCTGGAAAGACAAGTTCAAATCTTGGCGCAAAGTTCCGAAGTGCAAGCGTTTTTCGCAGTGCAGTGTATGTGCTTCGATCAAACTCTTGAAGGAGGGTACAGCCAAATCCCAGCACGGTAAGCTAAATTCTTAAAAAGATAGTATTTGCATTTGTTCTACGTTGTTTTAGAAGTTTGTATTCTAAAACATTTTTTATTCCAGGTCCATACGACAAAATGCGAGAGGTGCACCTTAACCAAGCGCGTGCCGAGCGTGAGAAGTTCTACAAACACGGCCGAAAATCCAACATGACTAAGCGAAATATCTTTATTTTGGAATAGAAAAGTGACCTTCCTGGAATAGAATTTTGAATTCTGAATTTTAATTTACCTAGATCTGCCTCAAAAATTCTTCCGCCTTTCAAGAATGATATTTCCCAAAATTTCCCCCACCTCCTTCTGAAAATATAAAAGTTTCTTCAAAGATGTCATCAGTCGACACAATAATTATATTGTCACTTCGATCTCCGAAAGTCATGACGTGTCCGACCTCGTCCATGTGCGGCCGAAAAAGATATCAAAACACAACGCTGGCTCGTACCCGCTCAGACCTGTATCTCACGCAGCTGGACAGTGACTTACGGGGGCCCGTAAGTCACTGTCCAGCTGCGTGAGATACAGGTCTGAGAAATAAATACGAAGCACCAAAACTTAGCATACTGATTAAGAGGTGCGTTAGGAACAACATATTTTTTGCGCGCGCGAGATCCGTGCACAACCTGGGGTCTGGGACGCCGCGCATGGAAGGGGGTCATTGGGCACGCATCGAGCCAACCGCTCGACATACGCATCGCATAAACGCATCTTGCATATCACAAACCTTCCACGCATATCATATATGCATAAGGAACATATTTTGAGCATCTGACAGCGCGCTGTCAGCTCTAGCGAAAACGCGGATGTCAACCGCGTCCACATTTTCGCTAGGGTTTCCTCCCTCATCCGCGCGCTCGCCTGCAAGCGTGCGTGCGCAGCGGATGAGGGAAGCGACTAGCAAAATATTATCTAATATGCGTTATCTTTTAACGGCAATTCGTATACACTGAAAAGCCCACTACAAATCTCGCTATGGGCTGGCGCGTTCATGCGGGTATAGTGAGCGTGAATTTACGATTTTCGCAACTTCCAAAAGTAGCGAACGGGGTTATCATTGCGCACGATGCGGATACCCACTGACTCAGTAGGAATATGTGATAATATTAGATACAAATAAGTTACTTAGATGTGCACACAATCTTAAAGATCTTCACTTGGCAGGACAGGGTCTCGCTGCGAGAGAGAGAGCGTTCCGCGGTAAGTCGAAAGTGCATATTTAATAAATCGCATCTGTACCCGTAATACGACAATGGGGAAAGTGTTTCGTCAGTGGGGAAATTGGAAGCGTTTGTACTGTACGAGAATCACGTATGCGTCTGTCGTCTCCCTTTGAAGATTCTCTCAACAAAATATATAAACGCAAGTCCCGAGAAAGCAGTCATATGCCACCCAAGAAATGTGGCGTAAACCACTTCAACCTTTTTCGCGGGTGCGCACGATTAAGTAGTAAAATTTACACGTTTTCAGCGAACGGTTAAGATGAATATCTTTATAATCCCGAATTCTCTCCGACTAATGTCTCACGTACTGCATCGAAGATGGGAACTGCATTGCGCCACATCAGCTACAGTTTTCGACATTCGATATCTCCAGCCTCTTATCGCCAGTTATATCCACGAAAGAGAAATTTATATTCTGAGGGGGTCGTGTACTTAACATATGACATTTCCCAAAGCAATGTTCGCCCCCCCCAAGGTAGTCGGGGCACCTGTATGACCCCCAAGGCATTGCATATAGTGACTGCTCGAAGGTATCAAATTTTTAAAAACGTTATATCTAGGAATTTGTTCACCGCTTCAAGAAATTTGCAAAAAGAATTTACCTATGAAATTAAACTGCCACATATCGTCTTTTTCGTGGACGAATAAAAAAACCGAAAATGTTCCCCAATATTTCCCGATATACATATATCCCTTTGGCATCATTGTTATAATAATTTTTCGAGGGACGGTATAAAATTTTCAGGCTGCATTAATTAATAAAATTTTTATTTTCTATTCCAGGAAGGTCACTTTTCTATTCCAAAATAAATGCACATCCATGACTAAGAGCATCGAGGAAAACAAGACGTGGTGGAAATATTCCTCTGTCATCATTGACGGGATGACCCAATGGACGACGCGCCTGCCGCATTTCAGGCGCATGCCATCATATCTGGACCGGAAGGACTTCTTGGACGTGCACAACATGGGTAGCATCATCGAAAACGTTGGCCGGTTTATGGACTTCAACTACGCGAATTACGGCGATGACGCCAACTTCTTGCTGAACGTGCTGCATCGTGACGTCACTCGAATTCAAGAGCACCGTCGTAAAGGGGATGGCGAGGAACCGTACCCGATGCCGGAAGTATTATACGTCCAGCTTGACAACGTGGGCACCAACAAGAGCATTATGCTTTTGGCGTATATCTCTTGGTTGGTTATGTCTGGCGCGTTCAAGAAGGTGAAGGTGAACTTCCTAATCGTCGGCCACACCCACGAGAACATCGACCAGATGTTCTCGCGTTTTTCTGTGCGCTTAAAACGCAAGCTTGCGATGACCCTTGACGAAATGATGGAAATCGCAAAGGAGTGTTTCTCGGATGGCATCTTCACGACCGCGGTGGGGAAAGTGCACGATTTGAAGACCTGGTTCGGTGGTCGCTAAGAGAACGTCTGTGGCATCTCCACGCAGCAGACCTTCAAAGCGTACAAGAACGAGGCCGGCGAAGTGGTTGTGCAATACAAGATGTATTCCACCGACAAGAAGTGGCTACCAGAGGAGGGCCTCAAGGTGTTGAACTCTATGCCCGAGAACCTGCCTGATTTTGTCAAACCGAAACCCTTCTCCAAAGAAGGGCTTGCGAAGCTCGAGGATCTGGTGCAAGGGTTGCGGACGATTTTGAGTACGACGTTTACACCTACCTACGAGGCGTGGTGGGCGGAGCTGTTGAGGAATCAACGAAAGCTGACCGAGGAGGGCATTTTCGAGGAGCCCAATGTCCCGTTCGTTTTGCCGAGCAAATTGCACGCACGTTTAAATGCCCCTTTGGTGCATGCCCTGGAAGCTCCTCTCAGACTCGCCGAAGCTCAGATGCCAGCAGCAGCAGAAATTCCAGCCCGAATTCAAGAACGCGTAGAACGTGCACCGATTGCCGTGTACACGGGCAAACGTAAGGCGGTGAATCGGGCTGCTAGAAAAGCCGAAGCGTACGTGGCCAACCCGGTATGGGAGGTTTCGTTCGATCAAATGACCGTAAACAGCTATGCCGGTTGCTTCGGAGAAATCACGGGCGTGAAGGCCAACGATGTATGCCAATTCCGCGTCAATCAAGCTCAACGGCAAAGAATGGTCGGACCCCCTGATGCTTGTCCGAGTGCATGCACGGATTGTCTTCGCGAAGGAGTTGAAGTATAAGTACTGTACCTTAAAGTGAAGACATACACGGGCACTAAGGAGCGAAGACTCGGAAAGGTGTTGGCGGCGAAAGCGGGAGCCTTCTGGGAGAACGCATCCGATACGCCGTCAACTGAGCCCTTCAATAGTGCAGAGATATTGCTAGCGTGGAACATCGCAGCTGACGAGGCAAAAGGTTGTATCCCAGATGAGCAGTACGGGCAACTTATAGTCGCACTGCTTGCGCAAAGAGCGAAGAAAAGACGAATTGATAACGGGCAAATGGAAGAAATAGAAGGCGATGAAGAAAATAGCGAAAACGAGGGAAATGAGGAAGTGCCGACCTGTCCAGACCGGTCCAGACCTGACCAGAGGTGTAAAGACCTAGACGACGGTAGCGATGTTGAAATGTGAATAGAATCAAATTACTTAGACGCACGAAATAGATGTACATAATGTAAATACGATTATTAGAGAAATCTGATATGGCAATTGCCCATTTCTTTCGTATGCCATGCTCGCTACCATTTACAACACATAAAATGAATTGCATGCTTCACCGTGTCTTGGAAACATTTTCGTACGTGTCTTGTAATTTTACCGTTGCGGAGGCCTGCGAGCAAAAATATTTTCAACATTAACATTTTCAGCACATATATTTTCTAAATATCGCCAAAAACAGCTAATGTCAATTATCTACCCTAATGTCAATTTCATCGAATAGCATGTTCTTGCGGCTCGGGAGCGGAGTGTGACGGCGGCACTTGCGGCTCAGGGCCGGGATGCTGAGGAGCTGTTCATGCCGGTCACGTGGCGGCCCAGCGACGAGAAGAAGAACGAGAAGCAGCAGGCGGTGGTGCCTGCACGCTGCAATGAGGCGGCTCCTCAGCCTATGGGCTGTGGGGCCCCGCCGTTCGGTGCCAGCCAACGGTTGATGTGGGCCGTGTGCATGCTCAGCGTGTTTGTGTGTGTGTGGCGGTAGCACTGCGGGGCACAGGAGAGCAGCACTTGGCTGGCGGCATGCCGGCAGACGTGGCGGCAGACCTTTTCGATTCACGGACGGGCACGGCAGGGTGTGGTACTATCCGCAGCCGGTCGAGGTCACGTTCGGGATGCACGAGATTGACGGCTGGGAGCTGAGTGAACAAGGGCACTCTTTGCTTTCGGACGAATATTACAAAAGTGCTGTAATCTTTAGGGCAGGAAATATATACCAATAGTTAACGAAAATGCGGACAACAGGTCCTCGTAATTTTACTCAGAAATAAACTGCCGACTACGTTGTCGGTTCAGCCCTTTATTCATTTTCAAATTCGGCTGTCAGGGATCAATGATTCTAGGACCAATCTACACAGAAATCATTCTTAGCCAATCATTGATCGGCACATCTATCGTTCCGCCTACCACATTGCACGATATTTGTTTGCTCGGCCAATTACCATCCCTAGGCGCTCTATTGACCGATCTGCCTTTATTCAATACGTCGATCTTTAGGCAGTCTACGTGATGCCAGATCTTTGTCCTCCTCTGATGACGAAAGATCCACAAAGGTCACGGGCGCCTGAGAGCCATCCGATCCTTCCAGCTTCACCTTAACGGACGGCTGCAGCTCACCGGCGCTCGTACCTTCGGCAGCACACCTCACACAATTCTTAACCGTACACGTGAGAGCCGGCACCCCGTCACCAGGTTCCGGATTCGAATCAGGAACAGTCGTGGTTGACGTCTGTCCAACCACTGGGAACGTCGGACTGTACGGAGGAGACGTCGGGCTGTACGGAGGAGACGTCGGGCTGTATTGTGGGGAACATGGAGGAGACATCAAATTCGAAAATATTTAGGTACATCCCTTATTACAGTAGGTACATCCCTCTATTTTTATCATTACGCCATCGTTGGCATACGTAAGCATATATATTAAGTCATGATGCTTTTCTACCCCTCTTAAAGCATTTATGACAGGAGGGATATACACTCAATCGAAAAATTGCGGCTTCATTAGATCAGTCATTTAACACACATGAAAGACATATTATGTTTTTTCAAATGTTAAAAAAGCGGATTGATGCAACTTCCCTCGAACAATATGATGTATATATCGGATCGTATGAGGGCGTGCGATAGTTTCCCATGTCCCTGACCGAGTTGATAATCGGGTGGTCGACATAGTGCTTGAAACGGACCGATATCGACGTCGAAATAGGCGATATGCTTAGGTACATCGGGATGTACCATGGAGCTCTTAGGTACATCCCTGTGTACCTCCGGGTAATGGACACATATATACAACTGTTGTATATATATATATATTTCTCCATCAATGATAACATAGTTGCTCGCTTTTTGTGAAATAGACAACCCCGAGCTTCGAGCACGGATGCGCACACCGAGAAAGGGCCACACCGCGGCTACGCACTGGAACCCTAACGGGATTCCCTGCTCGCCGAAGGCTGCTCGTATTGTAGTAGTCTATGGAGGCATGATTGATGATACACTCAAACCGTTGGGGGATGAACATCAACCATATCGCACAGCTTTTGATTTCAGTTGAATGTCGGTGACAGCTGCATGCCCGCTCATGCGCTCAAATGATCCAACGGTTGATGTCTGAGCACAATACAACCCTTCGCCCGGCAAGCTCGCCCCGAGCACAGCACAGACCTACTGTGCCCGGTGTGCTCGCACCGAGCATACCACAACCATGCGCCCGGCAAGATCGCCCCGTGCGCAACACAGCCCTGCGCCCGACAACCTCGCCCCGAGCGCAACCCAGCCCTGCGTCCGGTGTGCTCGCCCCGAGCACAATACAGTCCTGCGCCCGGCACGCCTCCCCGAACACAACACAGCCCTACGCCCGGCACGCCCCCCGGCAACGCGCTCCCCCGAGCACAACACAGCCGTGCGCCCGGCACGCCTCCCAGAACACAACACAGCCGTGCGCCCGGCACGCTCCCCCGCACAACACAGCCCTGGCCCGGCACGAGCACAACACAGCCCTGCGCCCGGCAAGCTCGCCCCGAGCACATTACAGCCCTGCGCCCGGCACGACTCCATCCCCCGAATACGACACAGCCCTGCGCCCGGCACGCTCGCCCTTTGCAGACTATGGCCTCCTAACCACAACATAACATAAGGGAGGTGATATCATTCAAGCGGAGGACTCACCTTTCACCGTATCCCCCAATTTACGAATCGTGAATTCCCAAAATAAGGGGGAGATGTTCTTTAGCTGTATGCTTTGAGCACCCTCCTTGTTGATGGCGCCAATCATCACAGATTTCATGCGCGACGCCAGGTACACAGATGTTCAGCACTTTGGGATGTTTCCACCGAGAGCACTTTGGGATGTTTCCACCGAGATGGTATTGGCGTTCCTGCAACCAACATGCCGACCGCATATCAGCGCCACTTCTGCGTGCACTAAGACTAACGTAATCAATCTAACTTTAATGCAAAGTGACGCCGAGTACATGTGCTCAACGCCGTGCTCCCCCCCGCAATCAGTAGCATTATCCCACACAATACAGCCCTGCGCCCGGCAAGCCTCCCCTGCAATAACACAGCCCTGCGCCCGGCACGCTCGCTCCGAGCACATTACAGGCCTGCGCCCGGCACGCTCGCTCCGAGCACATCACAGGCCTGCGCCCGGCACGCTCGCTCCGAGCACATCACAGGCCTGCGCCCGGCACGCTACTCGCTCCGAGCACATCACAGCCCTGCGCCCGGCAACATTATTATTCCACAGGGCTACTCAACAGAAGTCTTACCTCGGAGCTGCCGCGCCTGTCCCCAAAAACTTCGACGGACTATGCCGGAACTCTTGGTCCTCGTAGAAGTCTTTCTCGTTGAAGACCAAGTTCACCTCCTCAACAACTATACATCTGTCGATCTTACCTGCGCCAGGAAATAACACAATATTCCTCATACATACCTGAACAACTCACGACTCGAGTGACGAAGTGTACATCGCGCAAGGGTGACGGACAGGGGCACTCCTGGCACCTACGTTGAGTGGGTGCAGCCACCTCAATAAACTCTCACCACCGGTATATGTGCACCGGGTACCACAAACCACGGTATGCTCAGGGGGACATTTGCCCGAAGTTGTTGGGGGCACTCCTTGCACATGGCTTGAGTGGGTGTAGCCACCCGCAAGATTTCCCACCACCGGCAATCTCAATGAGACCTGGCATTTCCTGGAAAAGGCAAATATCAGATCTCAAAAAGAAATCGTATGGGTACAATATAAATGCGGACCTACTATGGCCACGTGGGTACTAAATCAGGGAATCACCCCGCCCCCGTCGGGGCGGGGTGTTGGACCTTCAAAAGAATTGTAGGGAGAGGTTTACCTTCAGAAGAATTGTAGGGCTGACAACCTCACGAACGATGGAGCATATCTCCCCAACATAATCCGCGTGCAAAGGCCTTTCCACGAGCCCATCCCGACCAGACCAGCTCGAGAGAACAGGCAAAACTCCTGAAGTCATCGCCGTGATGCCCAATGCCGCCTTCAATCTTCGAGGAATGAAATTCTCGTTAGCCTTCAGCTGCATAAGCTTCTGAGCCAGTGGCCCCCATGATTTTGGTGCGCTCAGATTGTCACGTAACCACACGGTCATGGCTTCCCTCGACGGCTTCGACGGTGCCCACGGAGAAGGTTTACCTGCCGTGGGCACAAAGCGACAGGGCAGGATTGCGCCCCTTGGCCCCTACTTGGGTCCCGCCCCCGTACCCGTTGGGGCTAGCCTGGGTCGACATGGTTCCCACATGTGGTACCCCCCCCCCTCCCCCAGATTGGCTACTTACCAGCAAGTCGCTGAGCTGCTGTTCGAACACGTGTAGCATTGCGAGGTTGCGGAGGCGCAACAAGCCAGGCCCGATTGACCTTAAACTCTCTTGCAAAATTCCGACAATGCGCTGACCAGTTGCCACCACAAATCGATTTGTGTAAGCGTTGGACCAAGTTGCTCAATATGTGCATCAAGTCCAAAAGGTACATGTGTATGACGTGGAAGTACACCAATCTGGAGAACGCGCAAGGAGTTTTCACACCAAACTTCTTGAAACTATCTTGTAACTTGTCTATTCTACTAATTTTAGGGCGGGTTAACAATACCTAAGAGCGATATTCGAGCACCCTAATATCCTTTATAATTCGAGATATCGCATACTACCCATGCTTGGCAATGTTTATTGTAGTTAGTTTTGTGTGTGGAAACTGTAATTTCTGCTATTTGGATGGGTACACCGGGCTGAAATGGCGTTCAAAGTTAGGGCAGGTTGGCCCAAAATTACGGCGGGTTAACCCCTAACTTCGTTTATTGTTGCTCCGCGTAGGCTACGTGGTGGTCCCAAGGCACTACTAAGTGACAATATTTCAAGGAAGTTTTATGTGTTGTGACCTTAAGTTTCGATCTAGAGCACTTCCCTATCGGTATAGACCAATCCTCAGCCCAAAGTGTCTGGACCTCTGCCAACTTTTTTTGGGTAATTTTGAGGGTTGATAAACGCCTGTTGTTCCTACTTTTTGCCCGAACTCGATTACCAATCCTCAGACCAAAGTGTCAAGAGTTCTCGCAACGTTTTTTTGGGTAATTTTGAGGGTTGATAAACGCCTGTTGTTCGTACTTTTTGCCCGAAGTCGATTACGCGCGCGATATCGTAGAAATGCCTAGGTATTGGTAACCCGCCGTAACAACGTGTTACGGCGGGTTAACCCGCCTTTCGCAGAATAGACACCAAACCCCAAGTCCTCGATGTGTTTCGCCAACGCTTCAAAGTTGGATATCACCTCGGCTTCCCGAGAGGTATAGTCACGATCCGCACCGCCCATCTCATCATCTCGGGGAGATGATCGCTCATTCTCTTCTTCGAACTCCTCTTGCGGAATGTATACACCATATTGTTTGACATGTCGGAGAATTTGACGGCGGCCAAGTTCACGTGTCGTAAGCCCTCGGTGGTGGCATTGATTACACGGACAAATGCCATACTCTGAAACGTAGCGTCCAGGGCGGCTTCCTTGTATGCCCTGTGGAGTCGCCATCTATCGTCACATAGACAAGTGCCAAACCATTTTATCCAGCATGGTGCAGGTAGAAGGCCTGCAAAAGGTCGTACACGTTGGGGTGAGTAGGTGTTTAAAGCGAGCAGTACAATACGGGGGCGGGGTCTCGGACCGATATGAATCACTCAGTCCATAACCGGTCCCGAACCCCGGACCCGTAGGAACCATGCCTTGGACCCCACACGTCGGTACCATGCGTCCATACGGACCCGTCGGTACCATGCCTTGGACTCCATACGGACCCGTCGGTACCATGCCTGGGACCCCACATGGACCCGTCGGTAACATGCCTTGGACCCCACACGGACCCCACACGGACCCGTTCGGAATCCACCGCAGCAAGACCAGGGAAGATATCTTACCCCCATTGGCCGGCCCCGGGCCGAACTGAGTCGCCAAAATGAGGCCCGGGCCGAAGAGGGGCCGAAAGAGAAATTGCTTTGGGGCCGAACCAATTTGGCGCAAACTTCTAAATTTCTGATGAAAATTTTGCAATTTTTGCATTTTCCCATACTTAAGATTAAAATTTTCGCGCCTGCGGCGGGCATTTTGTAGTTTGGACCGGGCGGGCCGAAGGTGGGCCGAAAGAATTTTTGATTTGGGGCCGTACCAGCTCAACGGAAGATACTGTATCTTCCCTGAGCAAGACGCCGCAACCCTTATAAACCCTATGGTCCCATAGGTGGAACACAGCCCGCCCCTATGGGGTAAAGTAAAAAACAACTGGGTCTAGGGCGTGAAACAGGGTCCATGTGGTCCAAAAATGTCTGACCATGCATGCATGGACCTCGCATGGACTTGCCAAATAACCCGTTGAACCACTGTGGGACCGACGGCATGGACCCGTAATGAAGCCTATGGGACCGACGCATAGGTGTTTTTGCCTTTTTTGCTTAAAAAATGCATTTTGGGGTTACGCGTTACACATGGACCTCACTTGGACCGACCAGTGTTAAAGGCTCGCTCTCACGCTGCCCCCATGAGGATTAGCGGGTCCCCGAGATTTTACAAAAAAAACAACTGGGTCTAGGGAACGTGAAACAGGGTCCATGTGGTGCAAAAATGTCTGACCATGCATGGACCTCGCATGGACTTGCGTCGGACCACACATGGACCGACGGCATGGACCTGTGATGAAGCCTATGGGACCGACGCACAGTTTCACATTTTTGGGGATTCGAGTCACATGGACCTCACATGGACCTATCTAAAGAACGTGGGCGAGGCAAACAGCGGTGTAAAGAATTCCTCGTTGAGAGATAGCGAAAATCGACCCAAAAATCGGAAAAAACAAAAATTATGCACAAGAAAGGGCAGGTTGACTGCAATATATCCCGCCAAACAAAAAAGCAAAAATACGTTTTTCCCGTGAGATATCGGCATTTTTGTGCGTGCGGTTTTTTCAAATCGAACTAAAGGGGGAAAAAATCGAAGAACGGGTGCTCTGTGGGAATGCTTTCCTGTTCCCAGCGAACGGTGCAATCGGCGGACTCGATGCACTCCCCTATCCTAATCCAACGGTCCCCATGAGTTGCTTAAACTCAAAACGGCGTAAGGGGGGATCGAACCCACGACCGACCACCTTGACTCAGGAAAGTTACCGTTATTACGACCACTTCGCCATGTACGAAATGTTGTGGAGAAAAGCGCGTTCTGATGAAAGTTGTCAAAAAATCAGGGCATTATGGATAATCCCCCCCCGCAATTTCGAATTTCAAAAAGATCCCGCGCGAGTTGACTCGATCGCGTGGACCGACGTTGGACCTCGATGGAACCAATGCTGTCCACCTTGGTACACTGCCTCGCCTGGAGGCGCAGAAAGTCAAAGAACTTTGAATTCTTTGACCTTCGTTCCTCGCACTACCGCCTCACAACCTCAGTCCTCACAGCCTCACGCACAACCTCCGTCCGTCCACGCAGCACAGACATCGATGGGACCTTCACGCAAGACACGCAGCAAAGACCAGAAGAAACTGAATTCCCGGCAGACGACCCTCCCTCAGTCTGAAAACACCCAGCTGGGGGAGCTCATGCGCCAGTTTGCAGCCCAGCAGCAAGAAATGCAGGGTCTCCGTCAGCAGCTGGCAGCAGGGCTTGCTGGTGCTGCTGCTGTGCCTGCGCAGCACCCGGCCGTCAAGGTGGAAGCGGGTGCTACAGGCAGCACGCCTGGCGATGCGGGGGGGGTCTTCCACACGACAAAGGAAGCCCCCCAGCATCTCGTGAAGTCATTGCAGCGGTCGACAAATTTAGTTTGCGGAAATAATTTAAAAAGTGGAGTATGGGCCCCTGGATGCACCATCTCCACGCTGGAGGAAGAGAGCCTGGACGAAGCCATTGAGGCGATCAAAACGGCGACGCCAGGCTTCTCGTACGAATGCGTGCGGGAATACATAAAAAACCGACTGACATATATGAAATGTCAGACCACCACCTTGGGGAGGTGGAAGCTAAAGACCACAAAAGAATGCCCGACGGGTTTTTTCCAGCGTTTTGACGGCCCGGCCCGCGGCGTCCGGGTGGCATCGGACGCCACCGGCGAGCTGCCCGGCAAGAAGACCACCGAGACGGTGCTGAATTACTTCGACGCCGGGCAGCCCACGGAGGGCCCCCTCTTCGAAGCCTTTTGGGCACTGGAGGGGGTGCAGTACGTCAAGCCCGCCGACGTGCAGCCCGCCAACTTGGGGAAGCCCGCCGTCGGGCTGGACAGGGATCAAGGGGAGAAGATCCCTGCCCCAGTCGCGCCCGAGAAGCAGGGCAAGGAGAAAAAGAGTTCGTTCGTGTGGCCACTGGTAAGCAAACATACCTGTTATGTTTTTTTACCCTGGACCCCTTTGTTTTAAGAGGGACGGTACAGGGGCCACGTTTAGCCCTCGTACCGAACCCACGCTGGACCGACCCACAGTGTGGTAGGGCCGCTCCAGCTGAACTGCAGTGTGTGAGTGTGGGTACGATGTCGCTGACTGCTATTGGTTTGGGGCTGGGTCGCAGGCGGATGACTCCACACTGGTGCTCGGGTCATTCGTCGCCGTGCACCGCATCCGCTCCAAATCCGTTACCCCCTTCCCCGAGGAGTTCGCCTCCTCACTCCTCGACTACGACAACGATCGGTTCGAGTTGTGTTACGGGGTGGTGGAGGGGGTCCCCGGGGGGAGCAGTGTGAATATTGCCAAGGGGGGCAATATCCCCAAGGACGTCGTGGAGGTTTTGCTCAAGTTCGGAGTAAAACCTTCCCCCCACGACGAGAAGGGCGAGCCCGGGGACCATCACGACCGCATCCTTGCGATGCACGAGCAATCCATCACGAAGTTGCTCGCTCTTTCCTCCAACTCAGAAAAAAAAATAAACAAAACAGAACTCCAGCACGACGGCAAGTCGATAATGGAGGCAGGCATCCTGGTGTGGTAAGTAACCCTTCAGTTCGCACGTTTTGCCCCCACCTCTGTAAACCTGGGTCCCGCACGGTCCGGTGTTCTGCCCGCACCCCGCCCCCGTATGTCCTGTATGGTCCCACGTGTCGCCCCAACCCCGCCCCAGTATACTCTGTGTACTGTGTTGAGGTGTGGTGTGTCTACGTATGCAGGATGCCAGTCAGTAACGTCAAGCTCAGCAAAATGCCTCTAAGGTATTTGCTGGTATGAAGGTGCAGAGCGACAAGGAAGCTTCCGAACGAAGTACTGCCAGCCACGCCGCCAAGGAGTCCCGCAAAAAGGTGGCAAAGGAGATGCTCGTCAAGGCCAAGAGGAAAGCGGATGGGGGCGACGAAGCCGAGAAAAAGAAGAGGAAAAAGGGCAAGGCAGCTGTAACGGAGGAAGCCGAGGAGGCCGAGGAGGCCGAGGAGGTGGTGGAGGACATGGAGGGGGACGTGTCCGGGGATGGCGGGTATGGTGATGAGAATGTTGATGGGGGCTCGGATGGGAAAAGGAGGGGAGGAGGAGGCCGACGAAGATGCGCAAGACGAGGAGGGGGCACAGGAAGGGGAAGCTAGTGGTAGCGGTGGTGGTAGTGAAGCCGGCGGTAGTGAAGCTACTGCTTGACATTTTACAGTAGCAAAAGTTGCTCCTGCTTACTTTGTACAGTATGTATAAATATATATGTATACGTGTATATATTGTTTCCACATTGGTCCCACATTAGTCCTGCATGTATACCTGCTCCTGGACCCACAAAATAATCGCACGGACCCGCGTAATAATCACATGGACCCAACTTAAGACCCGCATGGACCCGCCGAATAATCGTATGGACCCACATAATAATCACATGGACCCGCCGAATAGCCATATGGACCTACATTATAATCGTATGGACCCGCTTAATAACCGCATGGACCTGCGGAATAATCGCATGGACCCGCGAGATATGCACACGGACCCGCTTAATGATCACATGGACCCCACTTAATAACCGCATGGACCCGCCGAATATTCGAATGGACCCACATAATAATCACATGGACCCGCCAAAATACCATATGGACCTACATAATAATCGTATGGACCCCCCTTATAAACCGCATGGACCCGCTGGATAACCATATGGACCCACCAAATAATCGCACGGACCCGCGTAATAACCACATGGACCCCACATAATAACCTTATGGACCCGCCGAATAATCACATACTCCACACACATAACCCACATAACCCACATACTGAACGCATCGACTCGCCGAATATCCACATGGACCCGCTGAATAATCATATGGACCCATATAATAATCACATGGACCCGCCGAATAACCATGTGGACCTACATTATAATCGTATGGAACCGCTTAATAACCGCATGGACCCGATAGGTAAGCACACGGACCCGCTTAATAATCAAATAGACCCGCTTAATAACAGCATGGACCCGCAAGACCATCATACGGAACCGCTTAATAATCGCGTGGACCCGCCGAATATCCACATGGACCCGTTAAATAACCCTATGGACCTATATAATAGTCATTTGGACCCGCTTAATACTCGCACGGACCTGCTAAATTACCGCTTGGACCTGCTTAAACACCACATGGACCTGCTTAGTAATCATATGGACCAATCGTGCCAGCGCCCAAACGGGCGGGGTCCATGCTGGGTCCATGTGAATCCTCCCTACGGGTCCATACGAGGTCCATGCGTCGCATGGACCCGTAGGAATGTCTGACCATTGGACCCATGTGGTACCTATCGGTCCATGTGGGGTCCATGTGATGATAACCGAGTGGTCCCGGTGTAGTCCATGCGATTATACCTACGGGTCCACGAGGGGTCCATAAGGGGTCCATGCGTCACATGGACCCGCAGGAATGTCTGACCATCGGACCCATGTGGCCCTTACCGGTCCATATGGGGTCCACATGCTACATACACACTGAGGGGTATCACATGGACCCCACATGGACCCGTAGGGATGGTCCATGTGAGGTCCATGTGACTGAAAACCGCATGGACCCCTTAAGGACCTTCAATGGACCCCATATGGACCCATAGGGAGAAATGTCTGACCATTTGGGGCATGCGAGGTCCATTCCAAGTCCACGTGGGTCCACGTGAGGTCCGTGTGGGGTCCAGGATGTGATTTGTGAATCAGATGGACCCGTCCCTATTTGGTAGGGCGATTCGCTTCGTTTGGAATTTTGCATTCGCATCACTGTACCGCGATGACACTTCCATCGCCATGGCATGGCAGATTTTGCTCCAACAAAAATGGCGAGGAGCGACAGCCATAATTACGGGCATCGCTGCGCGCCACGTCGGATTGATGATTTATGGCATCGCGCTGCCCGTCCGATTCGCTTCGTTGGGAATTTTACTTCGCGTCACTGAATTTACATGGGGCGGGGCGCGATGATGTCGGGCGCGCGGGGGTTGAAGAAAGGGCGCGCGCGTGATGAATCGTGTCACGTAATAATATATAGTAATTATATGTATATAGTAATTATATATATATATATATATATACATATCGATATCATTTATTATTCATTATTCACGCAAGGGGCATGCATCACGCGCATGCAAGGGGGCGACTGCGGCGTGCATCACGCAAGGGGCGACTGCGGCGTGCATCACGCAAGGGGGCGCGCGGCGTGCATCACGCAAGAAGGGCGACCGCGGCGTACATCATGCAAAGGGGCGGGGGCTAGAGGGCGATAGATGGAGGAAGGGGGAGGGGTCTGTCGAAGGCCAAGCTGAGGAGTTGGGGCGCCGCCGCAGGTCAATATCATCAGGCAATTATGACATTCAAATTGTCATAATTGTACCCCTCTCACCCCCTCGCTTCCCGTATCGAAAAGGGGGGCGAGGTACAATTTCGATTACGATGGTCGTCACTGGCATAATGACCATAGTAGCGAGCCCGAGCGGAAGTGCCGGCGCGGCGAAGCCGGCACGACGCGAAGGGGGAGCGATACTGAGTCGAACGTCGATTCGAAACTACCATTCTCACGGGGAGCCGAATCTTGCCCCCCCCCACTGTAAGGGGGGGGCACAGTGGGTCTCCTGTCTGTCACCCCTCAGCCCGAGATGTCACCAGTGTCCGTTGTCACAGTTGTCAGTGTGCTATAAAACACTCAACCAAGTATTTTATATCATCTTAGTATCCGAGAACACCCGCCCCTGCGAGACTGTTCTGCTCCTCAGCACCCGACATATATATATCCTTATATATACATTTCTTGTTTCTTGTCAGGTTATCGGCCACCACTTGTGGGTGTTCGTTTTTGGTTACTTTTGGTCCTTGGAGCGCATCAAACCCGGCCTCCTTGAAATCCCGACCGCCGCTAGGCAGCTGTTTCGTCCTTACGACAACAACTACATCCCGACCCCGGCCACCGTTGAAGATCGCGGCCGCGACCAGATTTTGTCGTCAAACCGTAAGCAAATTGGGCTACAGTTGTGCCCTACCGCTTTTACGCATTTTCGACCATTCCCAACTGCGTGCTTCCAGCTATGGCGTCCAACCGGCGAAGCCCTCGACCTGTGGTAGAGTCCCTCCGCTCCGCGCGTGCCGCGGCTGCATCTGGCACCCCTGCAGGTTCCGCACTCCCTGACTCTGCGGCCCCTTCTCCTCAGAGGGGTTCTCGGACGCCAAGTTAAGATCCCGATCCGGTGGTGCGCATGTCCGCACTCATCACGTCATCAGCAAGCCGACGTTCATCTCGCTGGCTGCCACCTCCGCCGATTTTCATCGCGATGCCTCGGTCTCGGGGAGTCCACCCCGGTCCGCGCATCACATCAGTACGAGTACAACAAGCGCTTGGACTACGCCTTCACCTACGGTGAGGAGCTCGTGAAGGTCCTCCGCCCCCATGGCTTCAAACCGCAGAAGGGCTACACGTTCGACGGCCCTGACTCCGAGACCGACTTCGCCGTCCTTCTTGGTAATCTTCGCCACGTGTTGTCCCCCATCTCCCACGCACTACGAGTACGACAAGCTCTTCGACCTCGAGCACGAGTACCTCGAGTACCACTGGTCCCTGAACCGAGCTCATTTTCATCATTCTCAAGGGCACACTCCACGGCACGGCTCTAGCTCTCTACCAGGAGTCCGCTCGAGTTCACCCGCGCGATGGACGTTGCGCTTTACAGCGCCTTCGCTACCACGTCGAGGCCACCACGGACCCCGACACTTTCCGCTTCTGGACGAAGCTGCGGGACACCAAGATTGACGAGACCGCCGACCCCGCCCCGCAGCTTACGGTTCTCCGCGTCCTGGGCGACAAGCATCAACGACTTCATCCCGGCTACGACGACGGTGGACGTGTACAAGACCTCCAGCACGTCCTCAGCCGGTCGGCGGCGAGCTCCCCGCACGTGTCCCCACTTTATCTGGTGGTGCTACGTGAGCTCGCCGCTGGCCACAGGTTCACATTCTCCACCCTCGCCCTCCGCATTGCCACGGTATGGCAGAGCGAGGGGCACCTCTCCCGCCTTGCCCCTTCTCCATCTTCGGGCGCTGGTGGTGGCAAGGCGCGGGCAGACGGAGCCGGTGGTGCCACGTTCAACTCCGTGCACACACGCGGCGGCATCGTCAAGCCCGTTGGAGATTGGAAGCCGGCCCAGAACCCCCGCATCCCCTACTTGGTGTGGGAGGGGGTCGGCTACCCTTGCATCACATGCTTCCGCCTTTGGGGCATCACCGATGGCCACCTCACCACAAAGGGGGTGTGCCCTTACTCGTGCACCGCGTCATTTGCGCCTTCCAGGGCGCCACCTGATGCGCCGACGGCTCCGAAGCGCCCTACGGTCGCTGCCTGGGCTCGGCCCGCCGGTGGTGTGCCGCCTGCGACGGACCCCGGTCCCCCGGCGGGCCGTGGCTCGCCTTCACTGCAGCATGCGGCCGTGGACGACGATGGCGACGATGAGCCGGCCGCGTTCCCTTTCCGCCCTTTGCTCGATCGTGACGGGCCGGAGCCCATGCCCGACACCTCCGTGGACGACGGTGACGCCGATTGGCCGGCTCTCCGCTCTGTTCCGTGGATCCCGCCTTTCCAGGGTGCATCAACATCCCGGTCGGCGGCGAAGCAAGACTAATCACCGCAGCACAACTCAGCATTGACCCTTCTCCATGCCTGCACGGTTTGTGATGATCCTCGAGGGACCTGAGTTCTTTAGATTGACTTGGCAGTGGACTTTCAGACATCTTGGGATGGCGCATGCCGGATTGCTCGAGCCGGTTTGGCTCCTAGACCCTGCAGTGCTCCTGCCTCTTTGGCCTGGTGACACCTCAGCCCCACGGGGTGAGGTGGTGTCACGGGGAACCCAATCTTGCCCCCCCCACTGTAAGGGGGGGGGGCACAGTGGGTCTCCTGTCCGCTGTCACCCCTCAGCCCGAGATGTCACCAGTGTCCGTTGTCACAGTTGTCAGTGTGCTATAAAACACTCAACTAAGTATTTTATATCATCTTAGTATCCGAGAACACCCGCCCCTGCGAGACTGTTCTGCTCCTCAGCACCCGACATATATATATGTCCTTATATATATTTTTCTTGTTTCTTGTCGCACATTCCCGACCAAGTGAGGCGATGATACTCCATCATTTTTGGGATGTCCGCATGTCATCCCAAAAATGGCATATCACTCGGGTAGAGTGTGAATCGTATGGGGCGCTTATAGTAGGTTCTTATATAAAGGGATCTCCGTTGAATTCGCGTGGGATATGTATTTCACGTGAATTTCTCGCGAATTCAACGCGGGGGCTCCCGAGAATCATGATGGAGAGAGAGGTAGGTAATCAAATTTCACGTGAAATACCTCGCGAAACATGTATTATTTGTATTTCACTCATTGGCGGTGTGGCAGCAGCTAGGGTAGCGCCGCAGGCTTGAAACAAGGGACGGTATCGATATCTTGATATTATGATATATCTATATATCGGAAATATCATATCGATCGATAACATTTTTAGCCTTATCGAAAAATATCATATCAATCGATAGCATTTTCAGAGTTATTCATATCAATCGATAACACTTTGGGCACTTATCATATCGATCGATAGTGGTTTGGGGTTTTTGATATCGATTTATCGATATCGGATTTTTCGCGTCATATCGATATGCGCCGTAGCTGAATCCCGATAACCCGATATATCGCATATATCGAAAATATGACCAGGGCAAGGGACGACGGGACATGGTCACATGGATCCCGTGAGTTGGTCGAAACGATCTTGGAATCCTTACTTGCTTAGTTGGAAACGACCGATCATACATTATGCGCTTATAACGGAAATCGATTGTTATAAGTGAGTCGAAGATCATTACGACTATGCCATTCGTGAGTATTGACCATCAGGCATCACAATATAGCTGTCAGGGTCATGACCGATGACATATGTGTCATACATGTCATACGTGTCATACGTGTCATACCTGTCAGACATGTCATACCATGTCATGTCATGTCGAGTCGTGTCATATATTATAATGACAGTCGTCAGTACGGTCGACCATGACTGTACATGTCGCCAGATGATAATGTCACATCATCTGTCATTATTCAAGGAAAGACTTGAATGACCCTGTCATCGAGAGTTCGTACGTCGAACTCGAAGATGGCAAAGCAAGATACATCTTGAAGTAACAAACAAGAACCATCTTGGCTTTAAGCATGTGCGGAACACGCATGCACAGTATGAACGAACTATTCGTTACCACAATACTGGTCGTTCAACCTACGTCTCGGGTTCACAACCCAATGGCGGTGCCATCTATGATGATGGGAGACGTATGGTATAAGATGAGGAAGCGTTGTGCTTCAGCAGATCTTCATACAGAGACTGCACTCATCACCCGCTAATATCCTACACTTGTGTTGCCGTTCAACAACGCAGTGTTTACTTGTATATTGTATAATATATTGTGGGCTTGTTTATCTAGCCCTATCAGATGGTATTCTAAAACTCGTCAAGGCACGATAACGAGAACTCAAGTGAGTGCAGCGTCAGACATAGTATATATTGTATTGTTCGCAGGTTGCAGGTTTGCGCATAAGCGACAACGCTCGCAGTGATATTGAATATCTGCAAATCGAATAATAACATACGCTTGAATATCGACAGCATACGGATTGCGCGAGGATTTATCAACGCGAACATATTCGCAGCTGACAGCATTCGCAGAGAAATCGCCTTAATTCTATAAGCGACAAGGTGTGCGCACAGTGTACGGATCGTATACATATGATGTCAAAATTCGCAGGATTGTCACGGTATGCGAGATGCAGATGCGCGAACGAAAAATGATTGTCAGTACACATGATTTACATCAACTGCGACTGGACGCACGAAATTTCGTTTAACAGCGCGCTCGCATTCATTCATGCGACGTACATCAGCAACAATGATATACTTTGCGAAATAATTGGCAACATCGATTTTTGCAAATGATCCACTCGAACCGTCCACAATAATCCGCTCGTACGATGATTTTTAGCTCGTCAGCGCGATGTGCACTTGTCATGATTTCATCGGATGCAATGGACGCACGTTTTTAGGGCGCATGATTCCTGACGCGTCTACATGCAGCGAGGCATACAATATGTGTTACGCGCGTCAATATCCTCTGCAGAATAATTGTATACTCGCAGGGATATTGCTGTGGACGCATGATCACCATACTGCTGTGGACGCATGATCACTATACTGCTGTGGATGTATGATCACCATGCTGCAGCAATTCACACTATGTCCTGATGACTGCAGATATATTTCTAATCATCAGCATTTCATGCTTATCTGAAGTATAGTGTGCAAAATGTTTATTTGAGCACACATTAACTTACAGCACACATTACATGCAACATCTGAGTATATGTACATCCTATACTGAATGACTGCCACACTGTAAGTTGTGCATGCATCATGATAACAGATGTTCTATATGATCCAACTTGATCACGGTAACAGTTGGAATAGATGGCATCAAATCACAATACATTAGACGTGCACAAAAGCATTCATTTGCAGTGCATGCTAACTATATTCTAACCCATACAGTATAAGGTGCCTGTTCAGTAATCTTAACACAGTAATTAGCTCAATATGACCCGGTGGAGTCGAGATACTCCTCGGACCACATATCGTTCTACTGTGGATCACTGAAAGGATGCTCACCGGAACTGTATGTGAAATAGATCCTGCAACTCATTTTGTAAATGAGATTATCTTGGAATTACAATAACTCCTAAACTAATATATCATGCTAGATGTATTCAGTGCATGGTATACTGATTATCCTGCATGATGAACTGTCTGGAAATATTGTAATGTCCAGAAGTTATCTTACTGCAAAGTGTGTAAAAGTGAGCACACACACACACACACACTGACAAAAAGTGCTAATCAATAAGCACTATACATGCACACACACTGCATTATTGTATGTATTGATATTCACTGATTCGTAGTGAATTAACCAACTATAATATCTATCATGTATATGATAATGTAGATAACACTTTACAAACACATGTGCGTGTAAAGTGTCAGTGATGGCGATAGACATGGGAACAGATAAACCAACATGCTGTAGGGCTGGATGGAGTTATCTCCAGACCCGAAGGCAATATACTGTGCCCATGCAACAGCTGGTAACTGTTGGGCGCAGTCCATTCGTCATTCCACATATCATCGCTGGAGCAACAACAACAAGTACATTGCATAATGACAATTGATTCAGATTTGATCAGTTCAAAATGCATGTAACTCTTCAGAGCAGTAACTATATTGACATCTGATAATAGTTGTTGAGGACAAGCACACACATACAATTGTGTTGTGTCAAACTGCTGTGATTATATCAAGCAATGTCCTGATATGTTTTAAATAAGAGATATCATTTTGATAAATCTTAGAGCACAGACCTATGCTCAAAACATATCATAGATTGATAAGTATCACTAAAGTGGATGTTCCGCTTAAGTTGATAACTCTATATATCATCAGAAAGTACATTTACTGCCATGGGTTTAAATCAGTAAAACCCAGAAATGTGATCAACCTCAGATGTTGATATACAGCATAATTCACTTTTATGCCATGCAATTTGTCATGTGCAAAAGTAAAGTGATTTGCAGTGATTCTGTATTTTGCATTCCACACACACACAGAGATATGTACACACACACATATATATATATATATGCTGAAAAACGGCCAAAATAGGTAAAATCCGTTTGCGATAAATTTGAAAATTGAAAATCGGACCCTATTTTATTTGATAATATGATTTTATACCTATTGAGGTATGAAAAAATCATAATGACACATGTCATATCTCGTGTAACACCCTAAATAATAGGTGTGGAATATGTGGGGGTATACATATTGGCTGTAACACTAAATCGGTCAAAATGTTCTACGTGTAATCTTTTGAAAATTTGGGATTGATTTTTTTTTGCTAAAATGAATATTTAGCTATCGAATAACAATCCCTGATTGACACAACACGTGTAACACCCTGTAACACCCTAAAATTATATGTGTGTGTCAGGGGTGTAACATACCTTCTGAACACCACGTAACATTCAGTTTGGTATTAAAAGCAGTTTTGCTTAAAAACATTTGCAAAATATTTATACTGCTTATTTTTTACCTATTTTAGGGTTACTGATACCATGTAACACCCTAATCACATTATTGGGTATATGGGCCACTGTAACCTAACATGCCCTAAAATGCCACTATAATATTCGATAAACTTCGTGTTTGGCATTAACATATCATGCTGTATTCGACACAGACATGATGATATATCGGGCAACAACCCTAAAACTGTAACAGATGCTTCCTATATGGAATGCATGCTATTTATGAGGTACAGGCAATTGACAACTGCCTTATATCACACACTTCCTTGAGGGGGGAAGAAGGTGGATATATATATATACCTACCTCATTATTATGTACGAATGTACTACATGTATGTAAACATACAGATATACCATATATACATATAAATCACACACACTCAGTTAGTCGATTAGCTGAAGGTATTTTGTGCTGTGTTTTGTTTTTAGATGGTTGCACTCGAAGAGGAAGATTCACAGATTCCTGATATCAACCCAGATCCTTCGACATGGTTTTTCGACATTCTTGGTTCATATGATGCATTCAGCCGGTTTAAAGTCCCGAAGTGGATCGCTGGTTATGCCGACACACTAACCAGATATGACCAGATAGGCTGCTATGACAACATCAGACGTATGAAGCCAGACATGAGCCGATTCAAGGATCCTGCCAATGAGCCTCAGGAACCAGAGACCGAGTACACAGAAGACAATCCTCCGATGGTTTTTACAGATTCAGATGCAGATTCAGTCCCAGCACCAGCTCCACCTAGTTTGGTCCCAAAGGTGAAAATGACACCACCTAGGGAATTCAAATCAGGACAGGACGCAGAAGTCTGGTTGGACACGGTGGACAGATATTTCCAGTTCACCTATCCAGGTGTCAATGATAAGGACTTGATTACAGTGTTTCTGACTCTTATTCAGAACAACGACAGACACTATTTTCAGGTCTTGGCACAACAGCCACATGCCACCTATGAAATGGTCAGACATACATTCCTCAGACAATTTGGTAATCCTCACAAGAGATCAGTAGCCAAGAAACACCTTATGGCACTGACTCAAGGAACCCAAACCTTTGCAGATTATTTGCGCACATTCACATCACTGGCTTCTCTGGCAGCGGTTGATTTGAATGATGTGCTGATAAAGGATAGATTCGTCACCAGTATGGATCCAGATCTCCGTAGACAGTTCCAACTCAGATTCCTGACAGAAGAGCAAAGGAACAATCTGTCGTGGCAAGAAACCACACAGATATTGCTTGATTTGAATTATGTCATTCACTCAAAGCAATCAGAAACCCTTCACTATCGGGGTCAGAAGGAGCAGTCGTCAGGAGGTCCAGCCAAAAATGATAAGGACAGAGGACGTAGCCAGAAGCCATATATATGACAGATTCAACAGAAATCGGAATCAGAATCAGAATGGCAGCCAGAACTTCAATCAGTATCGGACCAAGGGAAAAGGTGGAAAAGGCAAGGGAAAAGGAAAAGGAAAAGGAGCAGCACCAAATTCTCCTCAGTCTTGCCAGCGTTGTGGTCGTGTTGGTCACATCGCAAAGGATTGTTATTCCACCAAGACCCCAGATGGAAAGGAGATCAAGGGTAAGCCACCAGCTCAGAGTCCTTTTCAGAATCGGAGACAGCAGCAGCAGAATCAGGGTGCTAAGGATGGGTCCGGCAAACTCATCAATACGATCAACACCTTGGTTAAGGAACTGAAGAGTCAGCACAGCATCAATGCAGCAGTTGCAACTCCAACTCCAGCTCCAGTTCCAGCTTCAGCTCCAGCTCCTCAGGGAAACTCTCAGGGTACTGCACAGGTACCGGTGTTGAGAGCACCCCGAGGATAGATCAGCCTGAAGATGCCACTGAAGCAAGTGGCCGGGTTGAGAGTATCTCAGAAGAAGTCCTTTCCAGTCTGACATTGCAGTTTCAGCAGATGGACACTCCCTCAGAGCACATCGCACAGATGCAGTCTCAAACAGCACAGCTGAAATCACAGAAGAAGCTGTAGTTGTACAAAGGGAAAGTATATGGACAGAGTACTCACATTTTGGTAGATCCAGGAGCTACATCGTCTTTCATTGACAGACAGTTTGCTGCTCAGCTTGGTATAGCACCCACAGATTCTTCATCATTTTCAGTGGGATTGGCTGGAGGAAGCCAACTACCATGCACATCCTATCTTCCCAAGGCTACATTTACGCTGGGCAAGTATAAGGATACAGAAGATTTCTACATCATTGACATGAAACCATTCACTGTCATTCTGGGTCAAGATTGGTTGGAGAGGAGGAATCCACACATTGACTTTCAGACCAAAAATCTGACGATCACTAGGAAGCATTCATCAGGCTCCAGTATTCGCACAGTATTATCCAGAGTTGAACAGACTCCAGGCTCAGATGACCTTCCTGAAATGGAATTGGTCAGCGCCACCACCATGAGAAAACACCTTCGTCGTATTCGATCCAGTGGTTCGGCTGAAGAAGCCGTAGCTTATCTCTTTTTCTCTCAGAGGTCGACGGTGAACTGGTCTTTACAGCATCAGACACAGACACCACTATGGAAGACCCCAAGGTCACAGCAGCACGTGATCAAGTGAGAGAAGACTTTTCAGACATATTCCAGGAGGATCTTCCAGCTGGTCATAGGCCAGAACGGTTTGAAGGTGGTTATCATCGAATCAACATTGAAACTGGGCATACGCCACCATCACAGCCAGTACGTACCATCCCAGTACCCATGATGAAGGAGCTCAAACGGCAAATCATTAAATATGTCGAGTTAGGTATCCTTCGTCCATCATCATCACCATATGGGTGCCCAATTATTTTCGCTCCTAAGCCAGGGGGGAAGTGGAGGATGTGCTGTGATTATCGTGCCCTTAATAACATCACCATAAAGGACACGTATCCATTGCCACCCCATGATACCCTTCTTGAACAGCTTAAGGGAGCACGCTGGTTCAACAGATTCGATTTCAACCAGTTTTCCCACCAGATCCCCATTCATCCAGGCGACATTCATAAAACTGCTATTCGCACCAGATACGGTTCTTATGAATGGACAGTTATGCCTTTCGGATTGACCAATGCTCCTGCAACAGCTCTTCGTGTAGGAAACCGGGCATTCTTCGACTTCATCGACCAGTTTCTTGTCATATTCATGGATGGCACTATTGTATACAGTCCGGACTTTGATAGCCACGTGAAGCATGTTCGACAGTTCCTCCAGCGTTGCAGAGATCATCCGTTCTTCATCAGGCCTTCCAAGGTGGAGTTGTTCGTCAGATCTATAGACTTTATCGGACATCACATCTCTGAAGCAGGCCTATCCATCATCGAAGACAGAATCCGAGCAGTCACGGCAATTCGTTCAGCCTCCAGTGTCTTATGGTCCTACCGTTGGAAAGCAGCCTCTACGCCGTATGGCTACAGATGGCAAGTCATCCCTTCGGTCATTCTTGGGCATGGTCGGTCAATTTAGGAGATTCATACCAAAGTTCTCCAAAGTTGCCGAGCCGCTCAATCGTCTCCTTAAAGATAATGCAGAGTTTGTCTGGGAATCTGAGCAGCAGCAGGCATTTGATAACCTCAAAAGTGCCATCTGTAACGCTCCACGTACTACAGCTTCCAGATCAGAAACTGCCATCTATTATGGAGGTCGATGGATCAGGCACACACGTTGGTCAAGTAATACTCCAGGATCAAGGAAAAGGTATGAAGCCATGTGGTTATCACGGCGTCACTCTATCCGATACACAGAGACGTTGGCCTATTCCTGAGATCGAGCTATTTGCCATTGTGGAGGGCTTCCGATTCTTTCGCCACATCTTGTTGGGAGCTCCTGAGACCATTGTACGCTCAGATCATCAGCCACTGGTTTATTTCCAGACCAAATCCACACTGCGCCCCAAACGGGCACGGTGGTTGGATGAGCTCTCCGAGTACAACTTCCGTATAGAGCATATTTCTGGCGACAAGAATAAGGTTGCAGATGCACTCACTCGTATCTCTGCACTTTTTGAACTCACTGATTGTCTTCAGCACATGGACATCAGCGAAGTCATGCCATCTGTAGATCATACATTCATTGCTCTTATATCTTCTTCATCAGCTCATCAGCTACACGACATCATTATATCCGAATATGACCGTGATACATTTGCACAGACTATTTTGGCTAAACTGACATCATCGACTTCATCACAGTCAGTCAGCAGCTACAGCTTCGAGCTCATTCAGGGATTGATCTATCGTAAGACCAACAGACTATTGGGGATACGTGAACCACTATGCATGTTTTTAGACGGTGTTTTTCTGTTACTATTCTCGGTTTATAGACGACGGGTGACCTGCCACGTCATCATAACGCGCAGTGTAATGCAGACACGTGGCAGCCACGTAGGTTACAATATGCGTTTATGCGGTACGGTATGCCTTCATTATGCGGTTTGCCATTGTGGTTCGAGTGATCATCGAGCAATCAACGGAGAGAGATATCTTTTTTGGATTGGGTGTGTTCATAAACACAAGCCCCGCGTCAAAAAACGCGGCTATACAACTATCATCACACGGGTATTGTTGCATGAACGGTGTATATTCGTTTAATTACAAGTAGAATGTTTGCTAGTGTTAGTAGTGTTACAATATATATATGTCGCAAAAGCCATAACAAAGTCAGCTGGTCGTACAACATATCATAGCGTTACTATTACATTGCAAAGTACGTAAGTTGGCAAGCGATCTCGAATTAGTTCATTCCACGCCTTTCAGACGCCGGAAAGTAATGGTCTACTAATCTATCAGCTCCCAGTATACTCCGTCTTCGTCGTCCATTGCTTCCTGGCACATGAATATTTCGTAAGAACAACGCATACACGCGAAATGTTCGGTATGCTCATTTATCGCAACAAGATGCGAACCAGCATTAAACCATATGCGAACGTTTGCAGGAAGGTCACAATAATCGCATTTCATGACGAGTTTGCCTGAGCGTGGTCAGTTGTTAGTTGTTAGTGTCAAGCTGGGGTGGCACGATGGTGAGCGTAAGCAGCAAATGAAGGCTAAGTAAGAGGTATTGAGCTTGTATACCTGATCAACTAAGGCAATCGCAACTGATACAGTACTCGTCGAAAGGTGTCGTTTCGTCATTCTGGTACCAACAGACCAATAGGCGTACAACGTCGACTGGAATAACCATTAATCGCGGAGTCATCCACGCTTCACCCCATGCATATTCAGCGCGATCGGGATAGCGTTCCGGCTCTACCAATTCAAAAAACAGATAAAACCGAGTTCGTCGGGTAAAGCGCCACATAGCCATTATCAGATCATGCCTGTGAGGCATCGGCGGGCGGCGGAAAGGGCGGTTTGCCATCGTTCTCAAAGTCCACTGGTGCAAATTGCATTCGGGGCATGGTCGGTGCTCCATCTCATGGCGATTAATGGCATCTACATCGATACTGGCACGATTCCGATGCACACCAAACCTTAACACTGAAGGCATCACGAGTTTGTAGAGGCGCGTCGCTCACTCTCTGGTAGGAGGTGGCAGGGGTGGCACGATGGTGAGCGTAAGCAGCAAATGAAGGCTAAGTAAGATGAATTGAGCTTTTATACCTTAGTCGGAGTCGGAGTCGGACAGCAACTGTGGGACTTCGGTATCCTGCCAGAACTCGCAACCAATCTTTGGCCTACATTTGTCCGCGCCAATCTTATCTTGGCCAATCTTATGATTGTTGGTTTCATCCTATTGGTTTGCGGCATTCACCTTGAGAGGCCCAAGCCCTCCTTGGCAATCTTTAAATCGCTTGAGGCCTTTAGGAGGATCATTTTCCATTTCTTCCTGGAAGACACACCGCTTCATCTTTGCATTATCAAGAATGGCGGATACCCATTACGTCCTGTTTGGGATTGTTCTTCCTTACATTCGGAAAATGCGTCAATTGCGTGAGGAATACTTTGTGCAGGCATGGGTCGAAGAACGTTTTTTGTGGGCGTTGGAAGAACAAGTTTTGACGTTTTCGGGCATGTTTGGTGATGTTTGGATGCCTGTAACTTTGGCTCACTATTTCTATGAATTACGTGATCTGCTCGAAGTCGATTGGGGGGATGTTCGTGATTGGGGAAATTTCTTGCAGATATTCCCTACCTCCAACTTTGAAGCCCCATATTACGACGATGAAGGGTTCCATTGGCAAGGACCTGGCATGTCAAACAACTTCAGATTCCGGCTAGACTACATCGATTTCGACGACTTCAAAAAACGATGGCTTCGTGAATATCATTGGGCCTGGTACAACGGCTTTTACAACGAGCATGCAGATCCTCAATGGATCTACCCGTCGCGGTACGAGTTGTCTATGAGGCCTGCCTGCAGTCGATGCCGACGCGTTGATATGGATCTTACCCGTATTGGCGACGGGTACATCTGCACTGACCTTGTCGACTGTCGGCGGATGACTCGTCTTGATTTGAATTGATGGTCGAATCTCAATCGGTGGCTTTAGCCACCACCCATCTATTCAGTAAGACCTCGATTGTGCTTCGTAATGCTAGCTACACTTCTATAGGTGACCTCTGTGCCGCATCTGAAAAGGAGAAAGTGGCCGTGGGCTGTCATCAGACGGGTGGCTCTCAGAATGGTAGGAGGTGGTCGGGGTGGCACGATGGTGAGCGAAAGCAAGAAATGAAGGCTGTGTAAGAGGTATTGAGCTTTATGTATACCTTAGTCGGAGTCGGAGGACAGCAACTCTGGGATTTCGGTATCATCGGTATCCTGCCAGAACTCGCAACTCGCGCGGTCGACACATATGTATCGATGTGGGTAAGTCACTCGCATAACAAGTGAATCTGACCTTCCGCAATCAGCGCAACAGGGCCGGTCGTATTCACGATCATAGACGAATTCGTTACCATCAGCGTCATAGTCAAGGAGGTTGCGAAACCAACCGTTGCACCAGGCCCAATGGTGATCATATAACCACCGTCGGTGGAGTTCGTTAAAACTGCGATACAAATTCATACCGGAAATCCAGCTAGTCCGATTAAAGTAGGACGCCTCATTGACTCTCAAGCCGCCGACGTCGTCGTTCACAATTCTCCGAGGATGAAAAAAAACCGCGCAAGTGTCACAGGAAACACAATGATTTCTGAGGTAAATGTGCCAGGGATATCGGGGCATGTAATGCGTACTCGTGTTTCAAGGGCCCACAGAAATCGTTCTTCTACCCATGCGTGCAAAAAGCATTCCTCGCGGGAACGGCGTCTTTCCCGGATGGCGGGAAGCACAAAACGGAAAAGGACAATGTAGTAGTCTGGCATCTGGGTGTGTCGCTCACTGGTAGGAGGTGGGGTCTATCGTGAGCGAAAGCGAGAAATGAATGCTGATGAAGATATAGGCAGGCTTTATAATGCGTGACATTTTACAAACCAACGTAAGACATGTTACATAAAAAGTACAAATCTCACCCTACTATTGTCAAAAGGTCATCTCACAATGACACAACCTCGTTGCATATCGAAGTCTATGTGTTATTCTTATTGTTATTATTCTAGGTGTGCCTCTTCAAAGTAGCCAATGCACCGCGATGTGTGTGCGAGGAGCTTGGTGTCATCATCTGCGGGCACACAGAATTCACAGGTGGATAAGAATTTGTGGCCAGGATGATAGCAAGGCAATCCTGCTCAAGAAAGACATATACCTGGCCATCATTCGAGATCGAGATAATCGAGCATATGCTTAGGATATGGCGGCCAAAGCGTGCTTAACATATGGCGGCCAAAGCGTGTCAGACGAAACCAAGGACGGATTGGTTCTAACTCCAAGGCTCGACGCCACACGGGGTCGTGCCTCTCATCAAAATGTTTATGCCACATAGGCCTGTTATACTTCCTCATACACTCTGGGCATTCGCCGTTTTTGATTCTAGCAATTGCATCGCTATGTGCTTGCCTTCTCCTATCGTGCCTCGCACGGATGAAAGGCAGAACAATATCAAACAATACACGTTTCGGATCAACCGTCAGTTTCATTCGCTGTGCGTCCATGTTCTTGAAATGTTGGTAGGAGGTGGGTGGATGGTGAGCGTAAGCAAAAAATGAATAGGGATGCATAACACGCCGAAACACATACCTGGCCATCCATCTTTACTGGCTTCTATGGTGTCATCATCTGCGGGCACACAGAATTCACAGGTGGATAAGAATTTGTGGCTAGGATGATAGCAAGGCAATCCTGCTCAAGAAAGAAAGAAACAAAGAAACAAAGAAACATATACCTGGTCATCAATCGAGATTGTCGGGGTGAAAATTCGGGTGACTCTGCAGTTTTAACAGATGGCGGCCAAGGCGTGTCAGACGAAAACGGGGACGGATTGGTTCTAACTCCAAGGCTCGACGCCACACGGGGTCGTGCCTCTCATGAAAATGTTTATGCCATAAATCGTTCCATCGATTCTTGTCCTCCCAAAGGTCAAAATACTTCCTCATACACTCTGGGCATTCGCCGTTTCTCATTCTAGCAACTGAATCCCTTTGCGCTTGCCTTCTCCTATCGTACCTCGCACGGATGAAGGGCAGAACAATAAAAAACAAAACATGTTTCGGATCGACCGTCAGGTTGATTCGCTGAGCGTCCATGTTCTTGGAATGTTGGTAGGAGGTGGGTGGATGGTGAGCGTAAGCAAAAAATGAACAGGGATGCCGTGAAAGCAAGTTTTATATGACCATGCAGACATGTGGTGTTTGTTCCATCCATGTGATACGCGTTCCCAAGGATTCCTTGGGCGTCCGAACAATCTGAGTGCAAGGAAAATGAACTAGGTAAAATGAGTGCAAGGAAATCAAACGTGGTAATACCACGATAGTTCAACATTAGATATTCACAATATATACTATTGTTTTACAACTTCTATATACAAGTTCATCGGACTGATCGAGTTATTCACACATCTGGTCGTCATCATCGGACAAGGACGACAAAGAGGCTTCCTCGTCCGAACTCTCACCCTCTTCAGCCTCCGCGTTCTCTTTATCCTCTTTATCCTCTTTATCCTCTAATGGCATGATTGCGTCGCGCAGTAAGAGTTTGGGTGTTCTATGCTCGGGCGGCTCAAAGCTCTTTGACATGTCGCTGGCGATGACTCGTTTGACCAACAAGTCATATTGCTCACCCGGGATCCATCGCTGTGTGCTTGCATTGATCTTTCGGCGCTCCTCTTCCGTGTCCCAGTCCCATGCTACTAATACTTCGCTTGGTGTATACGGCGCCACCTGCTTGGTACGTTGATGCAGCCGGAAACTTTCAGGTTTCGATGCCTTCTCCTTCGAAAGCCGGGAGTCTGCATTCTGGGCCTCCTTTTGGGAGGCGCTCGTGAGCTTAAATGTACCACAAGTCAACCACCGCAAACATTTTTCTCCTGCACCAGAAAGAAGATAAAAGAGATATTAGATTGACATAAAACGTTGTGATGTTAAAAGCAGGTTGCGCGCGCAATCACATCAACAAACATTTCTCACCTTTCTCATTTAGCAGCTGCTCTTGTACCTCACAAAGGTACAGATATCTCGACCATCCTCGGCTCCTTCCCAGAGCGATACGAAACGGGTATTCCGTCCGGGCAGTCTTCTCGGATTCGGGAGCAATCAACACAGCCATGCTACCTTTCTTCATCTTGCTGTAGCTCACATCGTAGTCCGGGTCGTCAGTTTCTCCCAGAATGTATTGCGCAAGATGATCTCGAGCTCGTCTTCCAATGGTATTTTTTTGTGCTCCGATGTAGATAGGACGAGGTACTGGGCGCACGTGAACCGCTACGGAGTCCCGAAGGCCCTGCACGTAATCAGCCAGTTGTGCATCCGTGTATCCACGTTCAATATCATTCGTATCAGCCATTGGCTCATCGACAATCAGTACTTCCGCATCTCGCCCGTTCGCGCTCAAAGCACCCGAAGGAACAGGCATCATGGGTCCAGTAACCTCAAAGGGAGCCTCGTGCAGCACCCACGTTGTCTTCTCTTTCAGTTCGAACGTTCCTGCCGCAATGTCACGTTGCATTTGAACATACCCTTCAAGAAAAGTATTTGCGCGCTTGGCTAGAAATTGAAGCCGCTCCGCCTCCTCGGTGGTTGCGACATCTGCAAAACATAACCCGAGAAACTAAGAAGGCCACTTACATTTGAAATATGACAAATCAAATCGTAATCGCTAGCAGTGCAGTGCTTACCTCGAATGCATAAGCAAAGATTCCTCTGGCATTGAATGACAAGATCCTCGATCTCCTTCAATGGATTGCTCGTAGACTTCCTGGAAGTCGCAAGCTGCTTCGCTTGTTTCCGTGCGCTCAATTCGTTAATGGATTTAGGCTCGACAAAGCATGGTGAGCCCTCGGGCAGGCTGCTCTTAAATACCTTCACCCCACCTTCCTTTGGAAGCCAGACTGGATCGAATGAATAACGTTTCGCCTGCACTAACACGTCGCCGGTGGGGCCAGAAAAAATCTTGAATGCATGTTGGAAGCTGACATCGCGCACTTCGTTATAGCATCCATGCATCCAGCCCTTGACATCGTGCACCTCATCGATCAGTTGACATTCCGGAACTACTCCATCCTTAAAGCAGTTCCTAGCCACCTCCATCAAATGCTCGATATCCCAAACGTTCAGCCTCCTCAAAGCCACAGAAAACCTTGAAAACATCTGATCGATATTTTCGTGTGTATGTCCCACGATCAGATAGTTGATCTTCACCTTGCGGAATACCCCACGTTTGACCAGCATGGCACAATAAGCAATCAAGAAGTGGCTCTTATTGCTGCTTACATTGTCCAATTGTAGATACAATACTTCCGGTAACGGATGCCCACCCGATCGTCGATGCTCATGAACTCGTGCTACTGCCCGCTGTATGACGTTCGCAAGATAGTTCGAGTTGTCAGAGTAGTTATGACTGAAATTGAATTCCATAAAACGACCGATGCCTTCGATGAGTATCCCCATGCAGTGGGTATCTATCAATGCCTTATTGTCTTTGACCCAAGAGGGCATTCGACGAAAGTGAGGCAATTGTGTGGTACGTTGTGTCATGCCATCGATGATCATGGTAGTATATTTCCACCACTTCGCGTTGCCTTTTGCTGCGCTGGATTTCTGAATGTGTTTGTAGTACTTCTCCCGTTCAGCCCTTGCATCCAGTCGATGAGCTTGCAAAAGATTTTCGATTCGTACTGCAACGCAAACACATTCAGGTAAGTGGTCACGTGTATGAACAAGCAGTGTTTTCTTTCTGAACATACCTCTTACGAACAAGATTGGGTTTTCTTTCTAACATACCTCTCATTTCGGCCGGGGCGACTTGCTTGTGAAGCTTTGCGGTCGAGCAGATCTTGCACTCCGAGAACTTGCAAATCTTCGGACACTTAAGCCACTTGAAGTGTTTTCTCCAGATCGTATACCAGTATGGCTCGCTGACCTTGAATCTCTCAGAACCAAAGGCTGGAAGCTCTTCGATAAACTTTTCGTAGACGTCAAGCTTTGTCATTCCTTGAGGCAGATGTGTTTCTTTCTTGTCCGGTTGATGTTGACCTTGCTCTTTGGCAATCTTCTGCAGAAAGGTTTTCGCTGCTGAAACCTTTAGAGAGTTTTTTGGAATATATGACAAGCCCTGTACTTGCACTTGTTTGCTATTTCCGTGCAGCCTGAAAAGGAAAAAATGTATATTATTATAATGAATCTGATGCAAAGAATGGGAGCCTATATGAAAACTGTAAATTGGTTTACCTGTTATGTTTTCTTCCGGCAAATAAATCCTTTATTAGCTTCGTCAGCCGTCCATGAGATATCGGCAAACATTTCTCATAAAACTTGCGACACACACGCTGAGAGCCAATGGCAAATTTGAGAACTGGTGCATCTTGATCTGAAAAGTCGGACGACTTTTTAAGGGTAGATATGAGCCATTGTCTCTGCATTCCTTGAAGACTTTTCTCTTTAGGAGATGCCGCGTTCAAGGTCCAGAATTCAGAGCGAAGATCCTTCACTTCTTGTTTAGAAATATTCGACGAACATAACCTCTTACAGCGACATGAGAAATTGAACACATCATTCAATGAAGGAGGTAAAAGTAAGTCCTGCAACCGAAATGAATGCAAATTAGTTTTCTGCTAAAGTCGCCGTGCTGAAGGGCGTGGGCTGATGAGTCGCCCGCTGGAGTCGCCGCGCTGAAGGCGACTCATCCGCGGATGAGTCGCCCGCTGGAGTCGCCGTGCTGAAGGCGACTCATCCGCGGATTAGTCGCCCGCTGGAGTCGCCGCGCTGAAGGGCGACTAATCCGCGGATGAGTC